>JAKUCV010006502.1:0-11397 GCA_028386065.3 Turnera subulata
CCATTGGGATTATGTGCAAAAATGGTGCATATGATGGCTTTGCCTAAAAAGGTGTCAAATAGGCATCATAGTTCCAAAATTTCAGCCAGAGATGTGCCTCACAATGGCTCCGCCTCGCTCTTTATCTTTTGAGCCTCCAAATCATCTCTTGCATGGCATCTATCTTTTGGCTACTTATCCTTTCCAATGCCAATATGAGGCCGCTTAATAGTGGGTTGACATAAATATCTTGTAGGCTAGCTCCTAGCTAGAGATGATAGGTGGTAATTCTGGTTTTTGTAGGTTGCTACTTGCCGTAATGCTCAGTTCCAGGCATTGCTGCAATGATCGGAGCACTGCTGGTTTCCTGTGTTGCTCTGTGCCAATTGAAGAAGCCGAGTGGAGTATATAGTCAAATTTGGTTTCCAACAGCGACTGATGAAGGCTGGAATTGAGGTTGAAGAATGTAGCTGAAGACAATCTAACGTCTTTACTCCAAAAGCTTGGAGTGGATTCAGGTAAACAAGGCATGAATGTAGCTGAAGATAGTGTAACGTCGCTAACATTTTACGCCAAAGCTTGGAGTGCATTCAGGGGTAAACGAGGCATGGGAACTAGTGTCACGAGGAACAATATGTTGGATAAGGGAACTGAATGGAACGGATGGGGTTGAAATTAATTTTTACTGGATAGGTTTAGAAGATGACAGTAAATGTAGATGCCATGTCATTTGCATTCATTTGAAAATGAAGACTGGATATATATATATTTGTGAAATATAATGTGATGAAATGAGATAGAATATACAAGGTTAAAAATATTTGCATTTATTTGAAAATAAAATTGGATATGTATATTCTGAAATATGATGTGATGAGATGAGATAGAATGTGATACGAAAGATAGATTTTGAGAGAATTTTATCTTTTAGTTCCTGATTTAGATACTGTCATACTCTATCTGTGTATATTTATTTTTGTGACCAATTATGTGAAAGAATGGTAAGAATGACAAAAAGGCTCATGAAAAAAAAGGAGAAAACAATTGAGGAAGAGGAGGAAAAAGATAATTGTACATACAAACAAAATGGTTCCACTATAAAAAAAATTATTACGAAATTAAGAAACTATATAAAGCATCTCATTAAAATAAAAAACACCCTCCAAAATGGTGAGATGATGCATAAAAAAACGATATTAAAAAGCAAAGGAAAGAGAAACATTTAATTTTTTTTTTAAAAAAAACAAACACTAATCAATGAGTCTACGGTAGTGAACTAGAACCAGTAATATGTAAGTGAGAGGTGGCATTCTTAATTTGATATCGGATTTCAGAGGTGTATTTGATATAAACAACTGATAGAGAATTTGGTTAATATCCTGAGCTTTGTGTTACGACGACTCATTCGACCCGGGTCAACACTTGATAACACAACACGCCAGTATTATTTTACGATCAATACAAAGTTGGTAGTTTCATTAAAAAAACAATACAGCAGTTGGTAAGAAATTGAAGGCAACACACGAGCAGAAAAAGCAAATCAAAGCAGACAAACACTAAACTGGTTAAAGTTACGAGCAGTTTCCTCTCAAATGGAGGGTGTCTGCTGTCATGTAATCATAAACCAGGTTAAGGAAATGGAGGATATGGGAACCTGCCTTCCATCAGGTGCATGGCATGAGTCTCTGGCTGCAGCAATGACGACTGATCCCAGTAACCCATGATCCACCGAGGGGTTTTGTTATCCTAGGATTGGGATAACTTGATCAAAATTTCCTTGGCTTTTGCTAGTTCGTCTGCTATAGAGAGATCCAAGGAACCTCTATCAAGTTTTGTTGATATTTCTTTTAAAGCTTTTTCAATCTCTTCTTTGTCATTCCTCACAATGAGTTCAATCTCTTTGATACCAGGATTCTTGAGAATTTTCTGTTGCTCTTCAAGCTTTTCAATGACCTTTTCTTGTTTCAGTTCCACCCTCCTGACTATAGTCTTAATATCTTTAATACTTTCGAGCTCTGCTCTCACTAGTTGCTCTAGCCCTGGTATTTTGAGATCTCCCGCTTCCAAATTTTTCAATATCTTGTTATTTTCCAGCACCAACTTCTCCATGCCAGTGATCCCACTGGAATCACTCACTTGTGCCAATATATTTCTCCCTAGCCTCTGCAGATTGGATATCCGGATCTCCACATCGGCTAAACAATCTCGAATCACCTTCTCCGTGTGGCCAAACTTATCATCCAATCTTTGATCCTTCAAGGCCAGCTCGATGTCTTGCTTGACACCACTCAGTTTGTTCAACATCTCAGTGTTCTGATTTCCAATTTCTTTAGATGCTTGTGTCACCATATCTTTCAAGGCTTGCATATGTTTCTCAAAATCCCCTAGCTGAGGCTGTGAGCTACCACCCTTTAGGGCTTCAGAGACTGCAGTCCTGACAGCATCTTTCATCTCCTGGGTTAAGGTTTGCCTGTTCAAATCCGCCAGAGACAAGGTGTGATCACCTCTAGCAGATGGTAGTTTCCTTTCTAACCACAGAGCTTGGCGGTGTAAAATTTCCCAGATTCCTAGTAACAAGTCATTGCTCACATTTTCCACCTTGGTCCCGGGTGTGTGGAACATATGGTCCGCATCTCGGTTAACCCAATAATCCCTGCATCTAGGCTCAAATGTGTAGTCATAAGCAGTAAAACTACGTGATTTTTCCACACGACTGGTGTACCAGTCTGGATGGGGCCGTGCCATCTTCAACGTTTGATTTGAAAGGACCTTCTAAAGCTCTCCTGATCTCCAGTAGAAGTTCTTCTCCGCTGTGGAAAACAAAAATATAGTGTTAAATTGACAGAATTTTGCTTAACCCTCCTGCAGAACAGATAGAAATTGACAGAAAATTTTGTACGGAGTTGATGCAACCAATACTATTATTGGATGCAGTTGATGTGTCTCAAAATTATTCAATACGGAGAACAGCAGAAATCCCTTAATTACATAGATTTCAAGCTCTACAACCCCTCTTCTTGAGCATTCTTTTCTCACCACCCTCTCTCCTATACATCAATTTTGCTATGCGTGCTGTGCATTTATAGAACTAAAACCCTGCTTTTCTTAAGGGGGCGTGTACATAATATAATATACCAATGATAGAGTCAATATTGTGATTAATAAAGATAAGACAAATAGTGAATATGTAGATCGCCGTTTACAAGACTCCAAGTCCGTGGTCCCGTGTTACACACCGTTTTTTATACAATAGGTGAGTCCTTCACATCAATCTTTAGTTTTATTATTTAATAACATATATTTTTTATTAATTTTGTGACTATTATGTACTATAATTCTTTTATGTATAACTATTTTTAATACTTTAACTCCTTTTTTTATATTTTCAAATATAAATCTAATATATTCCAATATTCCAATTATTTTCTAAAATTATTTTATGATGATAAATATACTTAAGTTTATCTTTTTGACATCTCAAATATTTATTTACATTTTACAATTTTAACTATAGCCATATTTTCATAATTTTTTTATTTATTTTCTTGTATTTATTTTAGCTTTCATTTTTTATTATAAGGATTTTATGTTGATAAAATTTCATTATTTTCAGAAAATAATTTTTTTACAAAATTTATATTAATTATATATCTCTTTTATATCTTTGTAAATATTATCTATTTTATTATCCTATTTTTTGACAACTTCATATTTTATATAAAATTTATATTTTTATAATTATTTTTTATAACTAATTACTTTTCTAATTCACTCCTAGACATATTGATTGCATGGCAAACACAATTTATGATTTATTTTTATCAAAAGTAAGTCTTTTTGATTAATGAACAAAAAAGGAATCCCTTAATTACATAGATTTCAAGCTCTACAACCCCTCTTCTTCAGCATTCTTTTCTCACCACCCTCTCTCCTATACATCAATTTTGCTATGCGTGCTGTGTATTTATAGAACTAAAGCCCTGCTTTTCTTAAGGAAGGGGGTGTGTACAATGATAGAGTCCATATTGTGATTAATATAGATAAGAGAAATAGTGAATATGTAGATCGCCGTTTACAAGTCTCCCGTCCGTGGTCCCGTGGTACACACGGTTACTTATAAAATAGGTGAGTCCTTCACATCAATCTTTAGTTTTAATATTTAATAATATATATTTTTTTATTAACGTTGTGTCTATAATTATGTAATATAATTTTTTTCATATGTAACTATTTTTAATACTCTATCTCATTTTCTTTTCTTTTCCAAATATAAACCTAATATATTTCAATAATCCGATAGTTTTCTAAAATTTTTTTATGATGATAAATATATTTAAGTTTATCTTTTTGACATCTTAAATATTTATTTACATTTTATATTTTAACTATATCCATATTTTCATAATATTTTTTATTTATTTTCTTGTTTATTTTAGCTTTCATTTTTTATTATAAGGATTTTATGTTAATAAAATTCCATAATTTTCTGAAAATGATTTTTTACAAAATTTATATTAATTATATATCTCTTTTATATCTTTGTAAACATTATCTATTTTATTATCTTATTTTTTTACAACTTCATATTTTATATAAAATTTATATTTTTATAATTAAATTTTTTATAACTAATTAATTTTCTAATTCACTCCTAGACATATTGATTACATGGCAAATGTTGTTTGATTTAAATAAAAGCAATTTGTCCAACATCTTCCCGAACCGGCGGTTCCTTGAAGTTATCTCTGCAAACCTGACGTTATTTACAATAAGAATAAGGCCAAAAGATGATCGCTGTTAGCATTCAATCATGGAAACAGACAAATGAAAAAGAAAAACTTAAAAAAGACAATAGACCATGCCTGAAGTCCTGGAGCACCATTACATGCTAGAAAAGTCATCATTCCCAAATCGCATTGTGGAACCAAAAGGAGCGCTAAAATTCCAAAATCGCAATTCTACGGCACCATCATAATACCATCTAGAATAATTGGGTCCATTTTTCTCTCAACCCTCTCTCTACACAAATCTTAGTGTTCTTTGGGGCTGCCCTCCCCTTTCTTTTTTCCTTACTTTTTTTTGGTTTTTTTCTTCTTTTTTCGGATAAATAATTGTACCATTCAAATCTATTCCTTAGTTTAGGTTTGAATTGGGATATCCACCATTACATGCTAGAAAAGTCATCATTCCCAAATCGCATTGTGGAACCAAAAGGAGCGCTAAAATTCCAAAATCGCAATTCTACGGCACCATCATAATACCATCTAGAATAATTGGGACCTTTTTTCTCTCAACCCTCTCTCTACACAAATCTTAGTGTTCTTTGGGGCTGCCTTCCTTACTTTTTTTTGGTTTTTTTTCTTCTTTTTTCGGATAAATAATCGTACCATTGAAATCTATTCCTTAGTTTAGGTTTGAATTGGGATATCTACCTCTTTATGAGATTTTCTACCCCTTGCTGGGACTTTTTATCCACGCTGATGAGTTTTTTGGGGCTCTCTGTTGTGGATCTGAACCGCCACCACTGTTTCCATTGCCGCCTCTCACCGTCGGCTATTCCACTTCTGCAACATAGATCTGTCCCACCCAAACCACCTCCTCCACCCTTTTCCCACAGCCTTCTCCATCCTCACCCAAAATCCAATTTCTTCTCTTTCGGTGGTTTCTTCTTCAAGGCTGGAGAGGAAGACAGATCTGGGTCATCAACGGTTGCTGCTACCAGTGAGTTCTGGTCGTGGATTAGTGGTTGTGTGTTCTTCCTCTGTGCCCATACTTGCCATTATGCTGCTTATGGTGGTTATTTGGAAGCTCAATGGGCATATGCTTCAAATTCTCATGGAGAATTTCTTTATGTTGCTACAGTGTACCTGGTGCAGATAGATCTGGCTTTTCAAGGGCTTATGTTTAAGCTCCTTTCCAAAACTTGCCGAGCCTTACCGGTGTTTATCTGTGAAGGGATTCAAGTTTTTAGGCCATCCTCTTTGTTAGGATTGTTAGTAAAAGATTTGTGTGCAGTGGTAATTGTGATAGTTTTAGAATTACCTAGTGTGAATTGTTGTATGTGATCTGATTGTATTTCAGATGTACCCAACTTCTTTATTAATGGAACAACTTCATTATCAAAAAATAAAAGAATAATTGAATATTTTTTTAAAAAGTTCAAAATTTGGACTCAAATTCGTGTACTCGAGCATGAACAACACTTCCACTACCAATGACCATAAGCATATAAATTTGGATCCTAGGAGCGGCCCAAGACCTCTAACCGCCGAAAATAACATGAGCCGACAATGCCAAATCCTGAGGTAGCAGAAAGTGACAGCTAGTAGTTGGCTGATGAGGCTCCTACTTCCCCCAGCCTCTATAAATTGAAGGAGACTGAAAAACTCAAACTAGAGCTGCTATCACGAAGTCTTGACATTATCCTAGCTGAGTTATACTTGCAGTTCTCCAAAAGAGCTGAATTTGAGTGAAACGCCCGTACCCCAGTTTTACAAAATAAAATAATTAAATAAAGGAAATTACCAAAATACCCCTGAAACCTGGGATACGTAAACCAATGCCAAAATGTTATCCATAAACCTTATTAAACTGAGATGTCATAAAAGAACGAAAATAAACCGGCTTATCAAGCCATAAATCAAACCCGGCAAGTCCGCCGAAACAACATCCTGTATCAAATCCCAGCCAACCGCCGACAATGTAATAAAAACAAGAACGACATCTCAACAAGTTTCTATGCAGCGGAAAATAAAGATGAAATAAAAATCATGAGAAGAAAATGATATGCATGTCGGCTCTATGGATCCAACCGGGAGAAGAAGCACAGCTACCTGCTGGGATATCCTCGTCCGTACTCCAGGAAGGAAAAAGGAAGCGGCACGCTAACTAAGGGTCTGAAGAACAATGGTGGCGATAATGTGAGTCGCCTACTCAGTGAGCAGTATAAATCTAGTTTTGTAGGTGTACAAAGCAAGCTCGAAAGGTGTGAAGAGGAACAAACACTAGTAAGCAAACATACAATAATCAGTACTAACATGCCAACAACATATAAACAGATAGTTTATGCTTTACATCTGATTGTGTTTTGTTATTATTAATATACTTATTATTCAGGGCCCCCTACTGTGTGCGTCGAGCTCGGTCCCGTCTCATGAGACAACCAGGGCGTAAGCCCAATATAACCAGGCATATAGCCCAAAAATATTCATAGAGAGAGAGAGAGACAGAGAGAAAGAGGGAGGTAGAAAGGGGAAGGTAGAAGGAGGGAGGTAGAACCGGTCATCACAGACCCATATGCTAAACCGCATATACCATGCTATCCCGCATGCAATCCCGAAGGGTATCACTTCCCGCTCGAACCAACCGGTCAACAGCCCACAGTAGTACATCTTTTATTGTGTATTATTCTTATTCATACTTAAGAATTCATGTGTGCCATAAGTTATGATTTATCAAGGTTGTGTGAATTATTCACCAAATCAAGCATCTGGGTTTCCAGCCCACAGTACATCACACAAATCACCCAAAATCATACCACATGTCAAATCTCATAACAATTAAACAAATCATGCTCATCCGACAAATAACAACACTCAGGCGCACAATACAGATCATGGTATGTTAGCAAACAAGGCATGTAACTCAGACAAACCAAACCAACAAGCACATGCAAACGAACATAAAAAGACTTATAAAGTCACCTCAACGACGGTTATTCTGTGGAGCTTTCCCCAAAACAGATCCTCCAGCTCCCGAGGTATTACCCGTGCCTGAATACCTGCACACACAATAATTACAAAACAATTACAACCAAACCGTGCATGCATGATAATTATATGCTCAACTGAGTAAAACCCGACCCTAACTATCCAGTTATGTGATTTCAGGGTCTAAGCCCAATAAGGGTGTTCTCTCACCTAAACTCCAAAAGATCAGGTCCTAAGGTTCACCGGGCTTAAGTCCATCTAAGTCCAAAAATGAGTCTCAGGCCTAAAGCCCACTTCCTTAAGTCTACAATTATCAAGTTATGAATTTGGGCTTAAAGCCCGTTACTTAAGTCCAAAAGATATCCTCAAGTTAAATATTGGGCCTGGGCCTGATTTTCTAATTTCCGTTCTAAGGTCATCCCGAGCCCGAGGCTATCCGGCCTAAAGTTCTATCCGTGTTGGTAATTTTTGGCCATACATACTCACTCCCCGCTCACGGTATCCACTAAGTCTCTTTGATAATAAAATGTACATATAATGATAAATCCATCAAATTATGTACAAATACAACCAAGGCCAAAACCAGGAAAAATACCGTTTAAAGCCGAAAAGAATTTCATGTCTGCCGGGATAGCAACCCGAGCCTCGCCGGAAAAATTCCCGAGCCTCGCCGGATTCCGGTCAACTTTCCGGAAAAATTCCAAAACGCCGCCGGAAATGACCACAATAATTCTGTCACAACCCCAACATCCAATTCAACAATACAACCACCTCAAACATCACAACGAAAAGAAAGCAAGTGGAGATTTAGAATCCTTACCGGATAACTTGCTCAAATCCGATTCCACCCGAAACCGCTCACAGTCAAACCAAGCTTCAACACCCCTGTTGGAAGACGAACCGAACACCAGCAACAAACAATTCAACTTCACAAACCCGAAACATCAAACAAAGAGGAAGAGGAAGGACTTAGAACCCTACCAGAAAAGAACCAGTGGGTCGTCACTGCCCACCGGCAAAAACCACACGACTGCAAGCCACCGGACCTGCATCCTCCATCACATCACAACCCCCAACCAACCACACACAAACCACCACCAGGAACCACCACGCATAAATCCCCGCATCCAACAGAACACCACCAACAAAAGCAACCCACACAAACCCATTCGATTAGAACCACAACAAAGAAATCAAACGGAACGAGGGAAAAAAAAAAGCAGCGAGGCTTACCAAGCACGACGGCGCACACTCGAACTTGTCCTCGAGTTCTCCGCCTAATTCCGAGCCTTCACATTCGTGTGTGAACGGCGACAGTGGCGGCACCAAACACAGGCGACGGCGGCAAGGCAACGCGATGGCGAGAGGATGGGGGGATGATGTTGGCGACGAGAGTGAGTGTAAGAGAAACAGAGAACCGGGGAAGAAGAGAGAAGAGAAAAGAAGAGAAGGAGGAAGAAAAAGAAGAAAAAAAAGAAAATGGTTGGAGAGGGAGAACCGGGATGGTTCGTGGTGAGAGAGAGAAAGAGCTGCGGCGGAAGAGAGAAAAAGAAGAAAAGAAGAAGAGAAGGGAAGAGAAGGAAAAGGGGCTTAGGGTTTTGACCTGCCCGAGCCAAAACCTACGTAGTTTGGCTTGGGCGCGGTCAACCCGCCCTTCCTGGTCAAATTTTTTTTTTCCTTTCCACATTCCCAAAATGACGTAGTTTAGTCTACAACTATTGTAAACCCCGCGATTCTTCCCGAAACACATTTTATCTCCAACGAAAGCCGTACACGACATAATAACACCTTAATACAAATATAACAAAGGGAAAAATAGTTTATTTCCTAGTCCAAAAATCCGGAAATTCCTTGAGGGTAAAATTGGAATAAAAAATTTCAAAAAAATTTCATAAATTAAATTAAGAAAATCTGGGGTGTTACATTGAGTGATATCTTTAAGGCTATAGTATTGAGCTTAATTGTACATCTTCTTGACTTTGTTGTTGAAGATTCCTTGCTGTGAGATTAAACACACCTTAGTAGGAATTTAGGATTAGTTTGCTAAAGTGAGATTCAACAAACCGGGGAAGTTTGTGGTGAATGATAGGTATGATTCTTTTGTCAAAATTTAGATTAATTCTCAGTTAATTTCCGAAAGTCATTTTAGTTCTTTCTATAGTATTTTAATGCCTAAATTTCTATAATATCTTCTTTAATACGTGAAGTTTATATATATGTTTTTTTGATTATTTTAAGATTATTCTATTCTAATTGGGAGATTCATAAAATATTAGAATTCTTAAAAAAAATAATTTTATTAAAAAATAATTTTATTTTTATTTTTTTCAAATAGGGATATTTCTCTCTTTTAATTTCGGTGCTCTTTGTTCGCTCAAAAGCTAGTTGCAAGTGCACAGCGTTGCTGTAGCAACAAGGTCGAATCACAGGGACTGGAAAATAATACTGGCCTCAGGCTCTCGATTGATTAGATTATAATAAACAATAAACAGTAAATAAAATCCGAGATTTGAAGGCAGTGTTTAGAATCGATAATAAACTGAATAAACAACAAGTAAATAAAAGAGAGATAAATAATATAAATTTGAAAAGAGAATAAACAAGAAATAAGTAGCAGGTATCGATGGTTTTGGGTAGAAAACGCAGTGATGGGTGATCTAGGTTGTCCGGGGTTCACTACAGTGTCGCTGTCTAACTATAATTCATAACTTGGTAAATATATTCGTCCACTTTGAAGGGCTACCTAACCTAAAGTGAAACGCCCCGACCCGTATTTACTGTATACAGTAAACACATGACGGAACTGTGACAACCCAACCCAACAAAGCCCAACAAACAGTGTACAAACAATAAACTGGCCAACGGCCCAATAACCAAACTGAAAATCGGCCCTTCGGCCCAACAAGGAACTCGACACCCGAACCCCGGGGACATCAACAACCACCACCATCCGGCCCAATGGCCCAATTACAACATATACACAGCAGAAAACTCAACAATATGCACAGCGGAAGACTTATGACTCACATGTTAACATATGCAAGCCCAATGCAACTAATGGATCCGAGTCCTGTCCGAGGGTACGCTTCAGCTTGCCCGGTATGTTCCTGCACTACAAACATCTCATCCTACGGGATGAAACCCCGCAGGCGAGGGGTGAGTCCGAAGCACTCACCGACGAAAGATAAACAGTGATATATAATCAACCATAATACTTTCGAAATAAACATAACAATCACAACAATAAACGCATACAATCACATTAAAAGGATACTGCCATAACAACTAACACATACTACACGACAAAGGAATCCAGCTCGAACATCACATCAAAGGAAACCAACACGAACAACATAACAGAGGAATCCTACTAAATCATATCAAAGCCAAGACCAAATGATTACTTATTAACTTTATTACCAATTTTTATCTTTCGGGCCCCGTCACTGGACAAGCTAGGGTCGTACCAGGTTATCAATTAATTCCGGATGCTAGGTCAAACCAATCCACACCTCAAATCCCGGATATTTGGTATATCCAAACCACTGGGTATTCGGTATACCCCAACCTCAGGCAACAACATGCTAACCAGATATTCGGCATATCTGAGCCACTGCGGATATTCGGCATATCCGAGCCACTGCGGATATTCGGCATATCCGAGCCACTGGGTATTTGGTATACCCTAACCACAGGCAACAAGCCAAAC
>JAKUCV010006503.1:3641-15124 GCA_028386065.3 Turnera subulata
TTTATTAGTTTAATCCAACTCCAAAACCCAGCCCACTAACTAACTCATGCCCAAGCCCAAACCCAGAAGAGCCCAAGCCATCAGGGCTGACCAGGCGCAGCAGGCCCAGACCGCGAGCCCAAGCCAGGGCCACAGTAGGCACACGCGCCCAGCAGGCCCATACTACACAAGACCCGCAAGAAAACGGGTTGCCCGACCCGGCTTGTCCTGCACTCGGGTCGACCGTGGCTGCTGCTCACCTTTGTGTTGCAGTGACGGCGCGACGACGGATGACCGGGCACGGGGAGGCGGGCAGCGTGAGGACGGCAAGGTGACGACGCGGCAGAGGCACGAGCAGGAGGAGGCGTCGTCGGTCTCGGCGCGTGCGAGAGGAGACGGCCCGGCGGCACTCGCGGGTTGTCGTGACGCTGCGGTTGACGGGCAGTGTCGACTTGCAGGTGGTCCACTTGGCGGCGACGGCGAGCTGCAGGGAGGGCGGCGTCGCGGCAGGGAGAAGGAAGTGTGGACGGTGGTGCTGGCCGGTGTTGCAGGGCTCGGCGGCGGTGGTTTCACGAGGAAGAGAAGAGGTAGGAAGGGAAGGGGTGACGTGGCCTGGTGGTTGTTTAGTGTTAAGTGTTTATTATTATTGTTTTTTTTTAATTCCTTCTGCTTGCAGGTTACAGAAGAGCTGGACAGAAATTGACTGGTGGAGAAGGTGAAGTTGGGAAGGTGATGGCGTGAGGAAGGCAGAGGAAAAATAATTATATAGACAGCAAAATTATTGATGAATCACAGGCTGAATAGGAATTGGCGGCTGAATAATTGAACTGCAATTATGCAGTTACTATGCTGCATGTGAAGTGTGACCCACCTGGACCAGAAAATATCCGGTATACCCACTTATCTTATTTCTGGTCCGGTAATTCGAGATTAAACCCGGCTTTTTCCGAAGATTCCCGGACCCGAAAAAATCCCAACTTGGTCCGTAAAATCCGCAGAAAAATCCCGAACGTGGGACAATGCTCGGTTTCAAAATCCTATACTCGATTTACCATAATTTAATTACCCAAGATTAAAAAAATCATTGGTAAATTACTGTACATTAACTTATACAGTCCCGGTAAAAATGAAATTTTTACCTGGGCTGTTACAAAGACACCGGGATAAACATCCCGAACCAAAACACAGCAAAAGCGATAATCAACAATGCACAACCATCAAAACATAATAACCGAGTAATATAGGCACATATTGAAGGAAATCCATCCTCACCTTGGCCAATTACTCAACTCCGGAAACAATGACCGGTCCGACGCCGGCTCCTCGGGAAACTGCCCGATATCCAACCTATACCACAAAACAATATATACACATAAATGCACATAATCGGTATACTATGATGCCAATACTGCGAAATAATCCCCATCCCGATTCATAACCTTTATTTTCATCCTTTAGCGAAAACATTTTACCATACGTATTTCCGAATATAATTTCGGTTCTATACTTTAATTAAAACTCTTTCCAAAATAATTTCATAAATAACTATAATTTTCCAAGGTTATAATCACCATAGTTTTTCCAGAAAAATAATAACCTATTTATAATTTTCAGAAAATATATAGTATTTATCTTTTCTAAATATATATAGTAATAATATTTTCCAACACAAAATATAATTAAATTTAATTTCCAAAATACATATTTATATACATATACCACAATCATAATTTTTCAAACGAAATAATATACATATTAAATTTCCAGAAATTATTTTCAAGGTATATATATATTTTTCTAAATATTATTAGTTTTTCTCCAAATCATAACTTAATTATTTATCAAAGTAAATATATTTATATTTTAATAAAAATACCAGAGTTAAATTGGCAATAATTTTCTCAAAATAAATATATATATTTTTTCCCAAAATTATATACCAGATCATTAATAAATAAATGTATACATAAATTGTTTTTTTTAAAAAATTAACGGACTGGGCCATGAATAGTGTCGGCCCAGACCAAGGCAGGAGGCCCGAAGCACAGGCCCACCTCCAAGACCCGGCCCAACACTACACAGCCCAACCCAGCATCTAAACCGTCCAGCCCAAACCCAGCCTGAATTCCGGGTCAACCCGACCCGCCCATCAACAAACGGGTCGTCAACATCCAAGCTCACCTTGGCGGACGTTCGCGGTGGCGAGGCTGTTGCAGGCGACGGCGGCGACGAGGCACGGGAGCAGCGACAGTGAAGGGACGCGACGCCGGCAAGGCGGCTGCTGGTGGTCGTCGTCAGCAGCAGGGCGGCAGCGTCAGTGTTTGCGAGGTGGGTTGCTTCGTCGGCGGTGGATCTCCTCACGGCGGCGTCGGTCGCGGCAACGAGGAGGTGAAGGACGACGAGGGGGCGATGCGTCGTGGCAGCTGCAGCGAACGGCGAGGTAGTGGAGGCGCGGCGCGAAGAGAGGCAGATCTGCAGGTGGAGGAGCCACAACTCGGCCGTCGCGCGTGAGGTGGAGGTCGGGTGGTTGGCGGGTTGCAGGAGGTGGCTCTCGGTGGTCTCGGGTTCACGCCTCCTCTTCCTTTTTTTTCTCTTTTTGTTTTCTTTTATTTTATTTTCATTCTTTTTTTTCTGTATTTTTCTTTCCTTTTCTTTTTTTTCTTTTCTTCCTCCTCTCTTTTTTTCCGATTTTTTCTTTTTTTTCTTTTCTCTCTCTTTTTTTTCCTTTTTCTCTCTTTTTTTTTTTTTCCTTCTCTTTTTCTCTTCTCTTCTTCCTCTCCTTCCTTTCTTCTTTTGCTTTCTTCTTCCTTTATAACCGATGAATTACTGTTAATCATGTGATAACAATAATGCAGGCGGGTCCGATCCGGACCAGAAAATAACTGACACCCCCTTAGTTATTTTCCGGTGTGATTTTCCGAGAAATTCCGAAACCCAAAAAATACCAACTTAGGCCCGAAAAATCCACAGAAAAATCACGAGCGCGGGAAAACTCTCGGTTTCGAAAAACGACTCCCGATTTACCTTGAATTAATTACCCAAGATTAATTCAACAGTAAATCACGATAAAAAGACTTTTACAGTGTAAAAATCAAAAATTTACCCGGGCTGTTACAAAGTATGTAATGAGTCGGGCTCACACGGAAATTTTAACTTGCAATTCTTTTTGGACATATATACAACTTTTGATATTTGGGATCAGAAGCGCAGCTCTGATACGCTGGCTTCTGCAAGACGCATATATATATATATATATATATATATATGATGGATGAAATATATATTTTTTTCATGTGATGCTATGATTGATAAGTTCCTTATAGCTATAATTGAGTCGTACAAACAAGGCCCAAAAGGATATCATCATGGTCCATGGATTATTATATCAATGCTAACAATTCCACCCATATGCATATGGTTCTTTTTTTTTATGATAAATGCATGTGGTTCTTTAATTCCCTTAGGACTAAGACCAGATGCGTTTAGATCCTACCAGATGTGTTTACATATTCCTAGCTAGTATCCAGTGGAACTTAATTAGGATTGTCAAATATAATTTATTACGTATCATGGATTTGCAACTTCACCGACCACCGCAGGCTATATATAAAAGGGTTCAAACAAAGTTAAAACCTGGAAGCAGTGTGGCATCATCGTATCCCTGACGGCTATTAATAAAAAGAGGGCGTAGAGTAGACGAGGAGGGAGTGTGGTTCTCTGATCAACTTTGCTTTTTCTATTTTTTCACTCTTTTTCTTGGGTTTTTCTCGCCCACTTGGTGGGCGGGCTAACATCCATGGCACCTGGGGATAATGCTGCTTCCTTAGCTCATGGAAAAGAAGGAGAAGCTGAAGATTTGTTCATGAAGATGGAAACGCTCACTGGAGAGCGGGACAACCTAGAAGCCATGAAATCTACGGGCAGACAGATTGCTGAGCTAGAAGCCACTTTGAAAAAGCTGAAGAAAGAGCAATTCATTCATCCGCTCTTCGTTCTCGCTTATTCAAGAACGACTTGTCAACGTCACCCGTGACTTGTCCAAGACTGAAAAAGAAGTCGAGGAAGCTATTATTTCTGAAGAATTTGGAAGGCAGCACACCTCGATGATCATGATCAATTATGGAGTGATGATGATCATCCAGATCATGTTAGTGTTGGTCTGCCGGAGGAATTGTATTGGGGCACAGGAAGAACGACTAAAAGCTAGTCTTGGTGATTTTATTTACTCAATTTCTTTATAAACCAATTACCGTTTACCCCTATTTTTCATTTGATCTGTAATGCTTGCAATTGGCAATACTTATAGGCTGTATGCTTTTGCTTCACCAATAAAGCTTTGGTTAGCTTTAAAAAAGAAGCTATGTTTTTATTTCTAATTCGTTCAAATGGATTGCAGTAATTTGTGCAAGGATGCGAAACATAAATTTTGTGTCATTGAACGTGATTACTAGGTAACCAGCAGATCACTGAACATGCATTAGCCAAAACTAGTGACTCCATCTCGATTTATCTCTATTTGCTCTCATAGTGCACATCAGGGTAATTTTCAACGAGGGGTTCCTGGAAAATGAATGGGCTACTTTAATTCATTCAATCAACCCCACAGGCAGACCACACAATATTATTAAGTGGTTTCTTTGTTTTACTCCGATTCCTGTTCCCAGGTTATAAAACTTTTAAAACCGCATAGCCGCTTATAAAGTTCCTTCTTTCTTTCTTCTTTACATTAAAAAAATGTCCAGCCGACAATCTTTTCTTAAAGAGTTATGTTTAATTTTCCTCCTGCATGCATAATCATGGAAAACCCCAACTCGAACCAAACAGCCATGAGATTATCTGATCCCTAGACGCGACAGGCTGAGCGCGCCCGTTGCTAGGCAACACCAAATACAAGCCACGGAGACATCTCTGGACACTTGCGTGGAAGTAATGAATTATTTCACTAAGCCGAAGTCCTTGAGATTGCTGAAGTACTCTTTAATTGATGATGATGATGGGCGTTTTCTATAGCGGCTTGTCAAGATTCCATCCAGATCATGTTAATGTTGATCATGTCAATCTTGGTGATTTTATTTGCACAATTCTTCGTAAGCGCAATGTTTCTTTTACTTGATCAGTAACGCTTAGTTTGATGGGCAGACAATTTTTACTTTCTTTTTCCATCCTCTCCTTTTTCTTTGGCACTCAAGTAATCAATTTGGCAATGCCTATGTTTTTATTGGCTCGATGCTTTTATTTCATCATCAGTAAAGCATTCCATTAGCATAAGCAATACCCTGTGTTTTTCTTCTTACTCCTAGTATTCTTTACGGGGTTATTATTAATTTTCAAATGAGGGATTCCCGAAAAGTTATTGGGCTACTCTTAACTTTAGTTCATTCAAGATTGGGCTTGTAATTCATGACCCAAATAAACCGGGCTGAATCACAGCTAGCCCACAGACCACACAATATTATTAAGTGGTTCCTTTGTTTTACTCTTTTTGAGTCCGATTCCTGCTTTCCCTCGTTATAGTATAAAACAATCTCTCCTGAACCATAACCTAAAATCCATTAGATTCTCGGACCCCAACCGCTTCAAGAGTTCTGTTCCTTCTCACGCGCAATCATGGAAAGCCCTAACAATGAAGCCAGACTCTCTGAACCCGACCGCGACAGGCTGACCGACCTGTCTGCCGGATGATATTCTCCACCGCATCCTCTTGTTCTTAGACAACACCAAATCCGCCGTCCAAATTAACTTCCGTGCTCTCCAAGCGATGGAGATATGTCTGGACTTGCGTACAAGACATCAACTTCGACGGTAACGATTTCCCCACAGACTCCTCTTTGGATGGATTTGTGCGCTTAGTACTGAAACGTCGCAATAATCATTTGCAACACTAACCGAGTTCGCCTCTCTACCTTACGGTTGTCTCCCCTTGACTCCAAGACGGCTTGTCAAATATACGCTGGCACACGGCGTCCGTCATCTTACTTTGCATCATTGGGTACTTCGGATTTTGCCGGCAGAGGTTTTGGAGAGCCAGACTTTGAAAATCCTAAGCTTAAGGTCATACGAGCTAAATTTTAATACTATGAAGTGGTCATCATCGCTCGGTCTTACTACGATCACAAGCTATTGCATCTCGAGGATTGTTATCCGTGGCGTGCTTTTGAAGATGGATGCGTGGATATTTTCTCTATCTTCCCCAATCTCACCGACTTATATACGGGGCCGATGACTCTCAAAGAGTTGTATTTGTAGCAAATGTTAAAAGAGCTGTTAAATGCACATGATCATTGATCAATAGACTTTTATATAGAGGGAAGCCAATAAAGCTGTTATAGGAGTCCCTATAGAGATGGTTCGTAATCTGTCGGGGCGAGATATGGTTCCAGGCCATGAAACCTGGGAAAAGGTTAGACACCCTAGCCAGTCTGTGGGCTACCTTGCTACATGCCTTATAAGTGTGATTGCAATAAAAACTATCCAAGGAACATGATAGTTGTTTTATATCCTTTATAATAGAAGCAAAAATAAGAGAGGTCTGGAGAATGAGGTAGATTTGCTTGTAGTGCAGAAGTCACAAGTAAAGCATCAGATTCCGCCCAAATATGCATGAAACCATTTCTTAGCGCAAAAAGGATGCCCTCCCTCAAGGCCAGGGCTTCCAGGATCTTGGGATCAACTAATCCTGGAAATTGTTTGGAAAACCAGCAATAAAAACGCCTCGATGATTCCTGAACACTCCGCTTACGCCACCCAAGCATTGGTCATTGAAAACAGCTGCATCAATGTTGAGTTTGAGCTGTGGCTCGGCTGGTGGAGTCCAATGGCCCTGCTGTTGCAGCTGATCATTGTGCTGGTGTTGGTGATGACATACTGTGAGATATTCTTTGAACGCATTGGTCGCCTTGGCTAAAGCTAGTCGGGGGGCCTCAATGGGATCGCCAATCCTGCATTTGTTTCTATTCGTCCATATAGCCCACACGATATGAACTGCATAAATCCAGCATCCTCAGAGTTCATTGTTTCCAACATCCATTGCTGCCCTGACCGAAGAGCCTCCCTGTCCTGATCGCTCCATCTCCCCCAAAAGGATACGCTCCATACCGCCTGTGCCTCGTCACAAAAAGCGATCGCATGGGTGGTGGTTTCCTCCTCCCTGTTGCATCGATGGCAAGTGGCGGCATCATCTACAATCCCCCGCCTTTTGAGACCTGCCTTAACCTATAAACAATTGTTAGACAAGCGCCAAGCAAAAAGTTTCAGGTTATTTCTAATGGGAAGGTCCCAGAGTTTTTTCCATAGGTTCGTACTCCCCCTTGAAGAGAGGATGTAGAGGGTTGACCATGGTTTGCTTGCAGCGTGCTTTTTAATTCCAAGAAGTAGGCACTCTTGACCGAGAGGGTGCCGTTAGGGTTAAAGAACCAATCTGTTGGGTTATGTTGTATGGAGGCCCACTTGAGGTAGTGGGGCCCACTAGGTCTACCCATAAGTTGGGTGCTCACCTTGTAACCCTAGTTGCCTCCTATATATACATGTTGTTCTATGGCACAAATACCTAGAACATTACATACATAGGGTGGCTAGGTTACACCCACACATACCATACACACAGCTATAGAGAGGAGAGGTTTAGGCCGTGGAGACTACAGGGGTTGCTCTGATATACCGTGACAACCCTTCACGACCGGTAGATCAAGACCTGGACTCCAAGACCTGTTTGCTTCCGCTGCTAGGACTCCAAGTAGGTGTCCTAATTTATCTTATTCAGGAAATATATGTTCTCCTTCATTGGTAGCGGAGCCTAGAGTCTTTATCTCTGGTCTAAGTTTCCAATCGAATGCCTATTTTTTTTTGAATGATTCACATGTTTACATGCTTGTTTTTTTTTGCCTAAAACATGAAAAGGTAAAATATGTTTACTGAAATTATGTAATTTATATGTATAAATTGCAAACTTTGTTTTAGTCAAAATGAAGAATTAAGGCATGTATGAGGCATGTATCCTTGCTGTGTAATCTAAATATATATATATATATATATATATATATATATATATATATATATATATATGAGGCATTTTTTTTATTGTGTATTCTCTGTATACGTTTTTTTTAAATTTTCTGTGTACCTAAATCTTACTAGTACTCTGAATTAGGGAAGAAAAAGAATGAGTTCTTTGGTTAACAATCCCTTTACACTGAGTACACAATGAACACAGAAAATCAAAGCATATACAGATTAACAAAAAAAAAAAAAACAAAGGGAAATGAGGCATGACCGGGGAGCAATTTCCCGGCCTCCGGTCAATCAACACAGCCGCCCTCATTTTTTTTTTCCTCATTGAACAACAATTACACAGAATAATTATCAAAACCAAAGGGATGTGAGTCATCCAAAAGTGAATCTGTGTGTTTTGTTTGTTCTTTTTCTTTTGCAAAACAATATCAAAAAAAAAAACCCGATACCACAAACGGTGTCAGAAGGGCCAACGGCCGCTGCAGATGGCGGTGAAGGGCCGGAGGTGAAACGTACCGAAGCACCACAGACGGTGGATGCACGACGGCGGCTCGGTTCTATGTTCCGGGTGGATGCCCTGCGACGGCGGAGCTGGATCGGTCGGCTGACGGCTGCACGACGACCTCCACTGGCTGCTGCGGCTGCTGCACATGCGATGGCGGCCGGCGGCGGTCTCTTCTCGCGAACGAGGGCAGCTGTGGAGATCTGGTGTCGCCACCGGGTCTGACCGAGCTCGCCTCCTCGCAAAGGAGATACTCACCGCGGCGGGGGCGACGTGGCACGGCGCTGGGCGGCACATGGCTGCTCGGGCCTGACGTAGAACCGCTTGCAGTGGTGGCTCCGGGCGGCGGGAGGGGCGGCGGCTTCTCCTGCAGAAATCAAGAAAAAAATAAAGGGGGAGGGAGAAAAGGGTTTTTTATGGGCAATAAATGACAAACGGTCTTTTACACCAATTGCCACAATCAACCGCATCATCAGCCCTTTAATTCCTCCCAATTACCACGTTTTTTTTTTCCTTAGGTAATGAAAGCTGTAACCAACCATAATTACTCCTTTAATACCCTTTCTTTTTTTAAAATTTTGTAATCACCCAACATGGCATTCAAAATTCAAACTTTTTATTGGAAAGTTTTTTTTAGGAGTATAAATGGGGTTCAACGCATTAAATGGTCAACCACCAACAGATTAACGTTATTTTTTTTACCTATGCATTAATGTTTATATGTTAATTTGTTTAACATATCTAGTTTAAAATGTTAATTTGTTTAACATACCTAAGCATTAATGTTAATATGTTAATTTGTTTAACATACCTTTGCGCTTATGTTAATTTGTTTAACATACCGGTGTATTAATTTTTAATTAATTTAACACAATTATGCAATAATGTTAATTCGTTTAACATACTTGTGCATTCATGTTAATTTGTTTAACATGTTATCAATGATGTGTTGATTATGTTTAACATATCATTATATGCTTTAATAAGTTAAGGCAAAGGATAAAAATAGCAAAATTTATATAATTAATTAGGCTAATTCTCTTTATGTATTTACTTTAAGGACGATGATTGGGAACATAGTGAACTTTCGACTCCTAGTTATACATTAATTTATTAGCCTCGTTGATTACAAATTTTTTTTTGCTACACAACATATATGCAATGTGAACATCTAAATCCCTACGTGTTTTAGTTATACAAGTATGATTCTCATTAAAACTTTGTTCATCCTATTTTTATAGCATGACTGCTACTGCTACCACAGCTATTATCGCGGAGCTCAACAAAGGGTTGAAGCTCAATGGCGATAATTACGCTATATGGAGCGTAAAAATTCAGTATGTGCTGGAAGAGCAAGAGGCTTTGGAAGCCATCAACCAAGTCATGATTGAGCCTGAAGCTGGCACCACGGATAAGCATAAGGCTGACCGTGCCACTTATGATGCTTGGAAGAAGAAGGATTCTGCTGCTCGACGTACGTTGTTGAGTGCAGTAGGAGAAGATATCTTCTTAGATTGCAAGGATCTCCAGACTGCAAAGGAAATCTGGGACAAGTTGAAGAATAGTTACAGCACTCTGTCTGTGACTAAGCTTCGATCCTTGACAATCAAGTTCGATTCCTATAAGAAGAACCCTGCTCATACTATGAGACAACATATGAGGCATATGGCCAATATGATCAGGGAGTTAAGGAATTCGGGCCATGTTCTTACTGATGAACAGCAGATCCAAGCAGCCATACGTTCTTTACCAGATCAGTGGGAACAGATGAAAATGCATCTCACCCACAATGTGAGGATCAATAATCTGGAAGATGTCCGGAAACACCTTGAGCTAGAGGAAGATCGGATTGAGGCTGGCAAGCCTCAAGCTGAGTTGCATATGGCAACTTCCAAGGCCAAGGGTGGTTCTCGCAAGAAACCTTGGGAAAAGAAGATGAAGCCAACTCAGCCAAAGGGGAAGCCTAAGGCAGACCAACAGGGCAAAAGAAGGCGCCCGAAAAATACCAACATGGCACGTGTGAAGTGCTATAATTGTAACCAGAAGGGTCACTACTCAAGTACTTGCACTGAGCCGAAAAGAAAGGTATTTTCAACCGATTTAACTAGTGAACTTTGTGTTTCTAGTTCTGTATTTCTCACTGAATCTAATCCTTTGTGGATTGTAGACTCAGGAGCCACGGACCACATAGCGCGGGAACGTGATGCCTATGTTGAATTTCGGCGGATTTCGCATGGAGCTAAATGGATATATGTAGGCAACAACACAAGGGTTGCTGTCAAAGGCATTGGATCATGCAAGTTAGTCCTGCGTGGTGGCCAAAGCCTGATCTTACACGATGTCCTATATGCACCATCGATTCGACGAAACGTTATTTCTGTCAAGAACTTATCGAGTTTGGGCTACACTTTGTTATTTCATGGCAATTTTGTTAAGTTAACTCTGGATTCTGTTTTATTCGGTTATGGATATTTGACCGGAGGTTTTTATGTTATGGATTTGGATGAGTCCTCTTTCAATACTAATGCTTGTTTTTCCATGTTTATTGATTCGCGTAATTGTGATGTTGACATAAACACATGGCATGCTAGACTAGGTCATATTGGCCAACAAAGAATGCAACGGTTAGCAAAACAAAGTTTGCTTCCTAGCATCTCACATGTGGATTTGTCTACTTGTGAATGTTGTCTAGCTGGAAAATCAGCACGAAAACCCTTCGGAAAAGTGGCCACTAGGGCCGAATCTCCTTTACAGCTAGTCCATTCAGACATCTGTGGGCCCATGAATGTTCGGGCTAGGCACGGAGCGTATTATTTTATCACATTTATCGATGACTATACCCGTTTTGGTTATGTCTACTTGATTTCCCACAAGTCCGAAGCATTAAGATGCTTCCAAAGCTACATGAGCTTAGTGGAAAATCAATTGGATCGTAAGATAAAGGCATTACGAACAGATCGTGGCCGTGAATACTTATCGACCCAATTCAAGGATC
>JAKUCV010006505.1:0-10558 GCA_028386065.3 Turnera subulata
TTTCATTTGTTTCTCTTTTTCAACGTTATTGGGTTGATGGTATTTCTGTTCAGTTTATGTGGTTATGTATCTGTCAGTACTTATTGCATGTTAATGATGCGGTTGGCTCCCGAAAAAAGCTTGTCTGAAATTGTAAGAAGATTGAAGTTGAACGAGTTTAATGGAACTTGCACATTCGGTAGCAAGTTTTAGCTTTGCTGATACTAGAAAGGTTTCAAAACTGTTTGTGATTAGAAAGTTTTCATCTAGTGAAACATGCTTTATGCAAGCTGGGTAGTAGTAGTTTCTGACCATACACCACATTAAATGCCTGAAGAAGGCAAAAAAGGGTAGCTATGTGATTAAAGAAAAAAAAAGAATTCGAGTTCTATGATTTAGTCTTGTTCAATTATCTTTTGCTAGTGAAATGATCGTTCCCAGTATAGCAGAGCAGCATTGAAATGTGGTTTATTCTTACATTGGGAAAAGTTTGAATAAAGCCTATTCCGAACTTCTGTGTCGAATGAAGTGACAAGATTTTTCGTTATTTCTTACTCAAAATTTTCCTTGTGGCTGTGATGTGATTGCACACATAAAAATAGAACACCATAAAACTTCATTCTTTATTGAACTCACTAAGATATAAGTAAATGGTTATATTTTTATCACATCCAAACGTTAGAAAGAACTATGGATGTTGATCATCCTGTGTTGACTTAATTGTTTTAAGTGGTTCTTAATTTTTTAATTCACTGAATCTTAACTTCCTGTGTTCTTATTAGGCCTACGATCTGCAAGCTGCTGCACAAATCATACTGCGAGAGTTTTTTTGTTTTTTTTGAGATTCTGATAAACATATACTGTAACTTGCGTTATGGCTGATGATGAGAATGGATGGAGGACACATGAGGTCGGCACTTTAGGAAACCAAGAAGAGGACAGGAGCGCCGAGACAAATGGGGACCAAGAATCACCTGCAAATGGAAAAGAAGAGAAAACTAAAACAGTTCCATTCTTTAAGCTGTTCTCCTTTGCAGATTCTTCTGATATCCTTTTAATGATCATTGGCACAATTGGTGCCATGGGAAACGGTATGGGCATGCCCCTCTTGACGATCCTCATGGGAGACATTATTGATGCTTTCGGGCAAAATAATAGCCAAAAACTCCTCGATAAAGTCACCAAGGTAAGGCATTTGGATGTTCTGATATTTTGCTGTTAAAAAGATTTGGAACTTTTTACTCTTGAGTATATGTACTAAGCAACTGCTAATGCTTGATTCTGCACATGTATCAGGTCTGTCTAAATCTTGTGTACTCGGCGGTGGGATCTGGAATAGCTTCCTCTTTTCGTAAGTACATCTAGTGCCTCAACTCATAATATATTTTTTCTGCATGGCATTTGAAAGACAAGAGTGTGATCTGTTTCTTGTTTTGTCAGAGGTGGGTTGCTGGATGATCACAGGGGAAAGACAGGCAACGACCATAAGGAGCTTATATTTGAAAACTATACTGAGACAAGATATTGCTTACTTCGACACAGAAACCACAACGGGAGAGGTTATCGGTAGAATGTCTGGTGATACTGTGCTCATACAAGAAGCAATGGGTGAAAAGGTACTTCATTACTACAAATAAGAGACCCTTTCCAGCAGGTGGGGAAACAATGAGTTTTTGTTGTTATTTTGACATGGAATCCTGCATTAAAAAGTCCCCTTTTTTGTGTAGGTTGGAAAATGTATACAGCTTGCAACAACATTCTTTGGGGGTTTCACAGTAGCTTTTGTCAAAGGATGGCTACTTGCTGTAGTCATGCTGTCTTCTATTCCCCTTCTAGTGATAGCTGGAGGAACCATGTCCCTTTTCATAGCCAAAATGGCAGCCCGTGGACAGAATGCTTATGCAGATGCAGCATCTCTTGTAGAACAGACGGTTGGCGCAATTAGAACAGTATGTTATATGACAGAAGCGAAGAAGTTGATGTTTACAAAATGTATTTTCCTCTAATTTTCCTTCTTTCTATTTCTAGTTAACATATGGTAGTCATGTGATATTTCAGGTTGCATCCTTTACTGGGGAGAAGCGAGCCATAAGTATTTACAACAGCTATTTGGTCACTGCATACAAATCTGGTGTAAATGAAGGCATTTTCGCCGGCTTAGGAAGTGGTGTAGTTATGCTGATTATATTCAGTAGTTTTGGTGCAAGGATGATAATAGACAAAGGATACACTGGAGGTGTAGTGATCAATGTGATCATTGCAATACTAACTGGTTCCATGTGACTTCTATTTTCATTTACTGCCTTGCATTCATACATGCATTACAACCCAAAATACAGACCAGTTATGCTTCCAGGTCTATTTTCCTTGACAAATAGATTCTGCCGTTTATTTATTGCGGTTTTCTGCTTATAACAGGGCATTGGGACAAACATCTCCGTGCATGAGTGCATTTGCTGCTGGACGTGCTGCAGCTTACAAGATGTTTGAGACTATTAATAGGAAGCCAGCAATAGATGCTTATGATACAACAGGAAGAACATTAGATACTGTCCGCGGAGATATAGAGTTGAAAGACATATATTTCAGTTATCCAGCTAGACCAGACGAGCACATATTCAGTGGATTCTCTCTTACCATACCAAGTGGCACAACTGCTGCTTTGGTTGGGCATAGTAAGCGGGAAGTCGACTGTGATCAGTCTGATTGAGAGATTTTATGACCCTCTAGCCGGTGAAGTTCTTATAGATGGTATTAACCTCAAGGAGCTTCAACTAAAGTGGATTAGAGAGAAGATTGGCCTTGTAGGCCAGGAACCTGCACTGTTCACATCAAGTATTAAGGACAATATTGCATATGGAAAGGATGGTGCAAGTTTTGAGGAGATAAGAAAGGCAGCTGAACTGGCCAATGCTACTAAGTTCATTGATAAATTACCACAGGTATTGCTTTGTAACTCACAAATGCTACTAATTCCATCGTGCTATACCCGGTTTGGACTTTGAAGATTATCTTGATCAGCCATTTACTTAGAACTGCTAAATGTGGACCCCAGGGATTTGACACTATGGTTGGAGAACATGGAACTCAGCTTTCTGGTGGGCAGAAGCAGAGAATCGCAATTGCCAGGGCAATCCTGAAGGACCCTCGAATTTTACTTCTAGACGAAGCCACAAGTGCACTTGACACAGAATCTGAAAGGGTGGAGCAAGAGGCCTTAGACTGAATCATGGTCAACCGAACTACAGTTATAGTTGCTCATCGTTTGACCACTGTAAGGAATGCCGATATGATTGCTGTGATTCACCGAGGAAAAGTGGTTGAAAAAGGTATATCACAAGCACGTATAACGTTTTCATTTGCATTCCTGACAAATTAAGTTCAACCTTCCAGTTAACCTACTTTTCCAGGACTTGATTTTCTGTGGTTTTTTTCTTCCTTACCATGGTTTGAAGTCTAATGTTACTTGTTCCATTCTCTGTACTTGGGTTGCTCAGGAACACATTCAGAGCTACTTGAGGATCCTGATGGAGCATAGTCTCAGCTCATACGCCTGCAGGAAATGAACAAACAGTCAGAGCAAGGAGAGTACGGCCGATCAGAAATTACCTCGGAATCATTTAGGCAGTCAAGTCTAAGATCGTCATGGCGATCCACTAGTCGTGCATCGTCAAGGGGTAGCAGCCGCCAGTCTTTTGCACTCACATTTGGTTTACCATTGGGAATAAGCTCCCGGGATCATGTGGTAGATGATCCAGAAGAAATCCTTCCTGTCGAAAATGCTCCTGAGGTCCCACTCAGCCGCCTTGCCGCCCTGAACAAGCCAGAAATCCCAGCTCTTGTGCTTGGTACTATTGTAGCATGTGTCAATGGTGTGATAATGCCAATATATGCTTTGCTACTTTCCCAGGCAATAAAAATATTCTACGAGTCACATCATAAATTGAGAAAGGATTCCAAGTTCTGGTCACTAATGTTTCTGGCGCTTGGCCTCGCTTCAGTATTGATAAATCCAGTGAGATCATACTTCTTTGCAGTGGCTGGAAGTAAGTTAATCCAGCGTATCAGGGCAATTTGTTTTGAGAAGGTGGTTAATATGGAGATTGGTTGGTTCGATTTTCCTGAGCATTCTACCGGTGCTATCAGTGCTAGACTTTCAACAGATGCAGCAATTATCCGTTCACTTGTTGGTGATCAGTTGGCTGCAACTGTGCAAAACATTGCAACAGTAGCAGCAGCTATGATCATTGCTTTTACTGCAAGTTGGCAACTGGCGCTCATTATCCTTGCACTTATTCCTGTCCTAGGCATCAATGGAGTTATCCAGACAAGGTCCACGAAAGGTTTCAGTGCCGATGCAAAGGTATGCTTTATAGCTAACTTGTCTATGTTTCATGATATCCTAAACACTACTTCATTTAAGTTTAGTAATGATTCAAATATGAATGATCACAGATGATGTATGAGCAAGCAAGCCAGGTGGCTACTGATGCAGTGGGGAGTATAAGAACAGTGGCTTCTTTCTGCTCTGAAGAAAAGGTGATGCAACTTTACAGAAGCAAATGTGAGGGACCAATGAGGGCTGGAAAGAGGCTAGGGGCAATCGGTGGCGTAGGATTTGGTGTATCTTCCTTCCTTCTCTATGCTTTTCAAGCAACATGTTTTTACGCTGGAGCTCGCCTGGTTAAGGGTGGCCACATAACATTCACAGATGTTTTCCGGGTGAGTATATCTTACTTGTGCACCAATTTTATCATCCCTAAAAACATAAAATTTTCAATGACTAAAGCATTATCTGTTTTTTTTTTTGTTTGTTCAGGTTTTCTTTGCTTCGACTGTGTCATCACTAACAGTTTCTCATTCAAGCTCTTTCACATCCGATACCACTAAAGCAAAGAGAGCTGCTGCTTCTGTATTTTCGATCATAGATGCAGAGTCAAAGATAGACCCCAGTGATGAGTCCGGGACAACGCTAGACAATGTAAAGGGAGAAATCCAACTGCGTCATGTAAAGTTTAGGCATCCAACAAGGCCAGATATGCAAATTTTCAAGGACATCAACTTGACTATTCATTCTGGCAAGGCAAGTTTTTCTTTTTCTATTGGTTGCTAGCTCCTTCAAATTACAACTTCTGACAAAAAAAATTAAACGCTTGCATAAACAAATTTGTACATACTTTTAACATTGCAGACTGTTGCTCTAGTTGGAGAAAGTGGTAGTCGAAAATCAACAGTGATCTCTTTGTTGCTTAGATTTTACGATCCTGAAGCAGGCAGAATCACAATTGATGGAACTGAGATCCATCAGCTGCAGCTGAAGTGGTTGAGGCAGCAGATGGGACTGGTGAGCCAAGAGCCTGCCTTGTTCAATGACACGATACGAGCAAACATTGCCTATGGTAAGGGAGGAGAAGCAACAGAGGCAGAAATTATTGCTGCAGCAGAGCTGGCTAACGCTCACAAGTTCATTTGTAGTTTACAACAGGTGAGGAAAAAAAAAATCTGCAAAAATCACTGGTTTTTAATTGAACCCTGATGATTCCAATGCCTGTACATCAGTCATTTATATTACATTCATTGAAACCTGATGATTCATATACCATTAATTGCAGGGTTATGACACCATGGTGGGAGAGCGAGGGGTACAGTTATCTGGAGGCCAAAAGCAAAGGATAGCTATTGCCAGGGCCATAGTCAAAAGTCCAAAGATATTGCTATTAGATGAGGCTACAAGTGCATTAGATGCTGAATCAGAGAGAGTGGTTCAAGCTGCACTAGACAAAGTCATGGTGAACAGGACCACAGTAGTGGTAGCACACAGATTGTCCACGATCAGGAATGCTGATGTTATTGCAGTGGTTAAAAATGGAGTTATTGCGGAGAAAGGAAGGCATGAGAGCTTGATTAAAATCAAAGATGGTGCATATGCCTCTCTAGTGGCACTTCACTCTAGTGGCGGCCAAACTGCATGAACTGGTCCTGAAATGGAAGAGTTCGGTTCCTTGTTTTATTTTTTTTCTTTCCAATCCGAATAGAAAAATATTGTTATGGAAGTGTACATGAGATTTTTTTTTTTTTTTTAAGTTAGAACATTTTATGATCTGTAAGAATAATTCTGTAAACTTGCTTTACCTATTGGGTAGCTTGCTAATGGAGAGCCGACGGCCGCAAATTGTTTTAGTTAGCTTTGTGTTACTGGGCATTCATATTGGGCCACGCAATAAGGCATTGGATTTTTGAAATTGGGCTTCGTAGGTTTGGTGATCTGAAGGCCCACGGACCTTGGGTTTCTAAGGGGCTTTCCCAAAAATTTAAAAAATTGCTTTTTGGTCAAACCTGTGAAGTTGTTGAAGCTTGAAAGCCACGGAGCAAAACGGACAAGACGAATCCGTTGAAACTTGAAATGCCAGAAGAGTTAAAAGAAAAAAAACAAAATTGCTGGGATGGCGATTGAAAAATCTGTATATCTATATTTTTATCATATGGACATTGGACTATTTCCCTGGAAATATAACTATATAAGACAACAACCTTGATGTGAGATTTGGAGGGATTATAGTTGTCAATTTTGTTTTTGGCATTTATTAATGAATAATGACAACAGCTCAACACTACAACTTCATTGATCCAGTTATCGGTCAAAAGCAATTTTTGGTGACTGAACTCACCCTTCCAATGGATTTTGGTCATTGTACTTAATTTTAATGGATTTTGGCCATTGTACTCAACAAAAATCATGAATTTTGGTTCGCGGGTCAACCCAGTAAAGTGGAGCGACATGTGTCTATTTGTGAGTGGTCTACATTACCAAGTGGACCCCAAAGAAAGTGGGTGTACCCGCTTCAAACTGGATCAGTTAGAAAACGAACCCGTTTGCACCCGGAATGATGTATGTTTAAATACAAAAAATTAATTATTATTTATATAATTATTAAATAATTTATTTTATTTATTTTACTTTTTTATATTATATATTCTATTTTAATTTTGTCTGCATAATAATATATTTTATTTATTTTCCTAATTTATATTTTTTAAAAATTAGTCTCTTAAGTTTTTTTATTTTTTTGTTATCATTCATTAATTCTTTTGATTTTTACTTGTATTGTTTAATATTTTTATTGTTTTAGGGCTCAATGATCCATGTTTAACTTTCCAAAATTAATTATTATTTATATTATTATTAAATAGGTTTTTTAAATTTTATTTTTCTGATCTATATTATATTTTACTGTTTTAATTTTTTTATTTTTTTATTGATTTATGTTTTATTTATTTCAATGGGTTTTTAAATTTATTTTAATTTGTGGTTTAACCCATTCCAGGTGCAAACGGGTTCGTTTTTTAACCGATCCGGTTCGAAGCGGGTACACACATTTTCTTTGGGGTTCACCTGATAATGTGGACCACTCAGAAATAGACATATGGCGCTCTACTTTATTGGGTTGACCTGCGAACCAAAATTCATGATTTTTGTTGAGTACAATGACCAAAATCTATTGAAATTGAGTATAATGACCAAAATCCATTGAAAGGTTGAGTTCAATGGCCAAAAATTGCTTTTGACCTCTAGTTATCAGATGGAAGGGGATAAAAGGAGTTACGAAAATCAAGACAGATAATTGATATCGATGCTAACTAATCATAAAATCCTTCAACAAATTATATATTAACTGGGCATTGCTACCATACCCTGGCCTGATCCCTGGGTAACTTTACCCGGATGATGTGGACGAATATTCAAATAACATCTGGATTTGTGGGCCCAGATAAATTCAGTTTGATATATAAAATGATTAAATTATAAAACAACCCCTAGTATCTTTCATTTTACAATTCACACCCACTAATGGCCCGCTAATATCTCTCTGTCTTTTCATTTGCCCGAACCCGATACAACTCATCAGTTCTTCAAAAACATAAACCCAGTCATTCTCCATTGTTGGAACCTTCCCATGGATCCACTTCCAATCTAAAAGGATAATATTGAAGAAAAGATCTGTTTATCTTACTATTTGGGTATACAACTCATTCTTGTGTGCACATCTTCCCCTATCTCATCTGGTAATTGGCTTAACTGTTCTCTCTTTTCTAATTTTTTAAGGCTATATTTTCTCTTAATGTTGTGCTCCTCTTCGTTGCTTTCATTTTTTGACTTTTTTCTACTCTTTTTTTCTTTCCCTTCTTTTGGGTTTATACTCTGCATATTGTTTTTTAGAACTACTAAGACAAGGATTTGTAGAAATTATTATTAAGCAAAGGGAAGGTGTTGCCAAATTTTTCCTTTCTCGCAGACTATAATTAATGTCAAAACCGCGATAGACGTGGTGCAAAACATGTCCATCTCCGGTTCCGGTTCACATTACATATATTAGTAGGCACCGTGTTTAAGATAAGGCTAAATGCAAAGCTTAACTTGGCTTGGCTGACCCAGTAGCAAATATAGTTCCCATGTTTAGCCTATCTCTTGGATGACCCTTTGCACGTCGGACTCTATGGCTCCTCCTTCTTTTATGAACCAATTAGGTCTTGTTAGAGTAGTTGTCACGGGGTCATTACCCTCTCCCCAAAAGGGCAACCTAGTGGAGTGTGCAGCACCCCTGTATATATGGCCCAAGACCTTCCCCTTCCTTCCCGATGTGGGATTCCGTCACATTCTCCCCCACCGAATCCGACGACGCCCTCGTCGTCGACCGGGCACCCTGCCTACCCCGTCCCCACAGAGCGCTTGGCGTGACATCGGAGTTGGGTCGGGTCGGCTCTGGTACCACTTGTCACGGGGTCATTACCCTCTCCCCAAAAGGTCAACCTAGTGGGGTGTCCAGCACTCGTGTATATATGGCCCAAGACCTTCCCCTTCCTTTCCGATGTGGGATTCCGTCACATTCTCCCCCACCGAATCCGACGACGCCCCCGTCGTCGACCGGGCACCCTGCCTACTCCGTCCCCATGGAGCGCTTAGCGTGACATCGAAGTTGGGTCGGGTCGGCTCTGCTACCACTTGTCACGGGGTCATTACCCTCTCCTCAAAAGGTCAACCTAGTGGGGTGTGCAGCACCCCTGTATATATGGCCCAAGACCTTCCCCTTCCTTTCCGATGTGGGATTCCGTCACATTCTCCCCCACCGAATCCGACGATGCCCTCGTCGTCGACCGGGCACCCTGCCTACCCCGTCCCCACGGAGCGCTTGGCGTGACATCGGAGTTGGGTCGGGTCGGATCCGCTACCAACTGTCACGGGCCGGGAGTTTTGGAAAGGAAACTCCACCATCTATTGCCACGAGACTACGAATCCCCAACAATAGCCCGTGCGGCACTTAGGCAAGAACCCCAATCTCAAGCCTAAGTCAGCCTAAACCCCGCTACCACGCTAGCAAGAGAACACTCGGAAAGGTATTGGAGGAAAGCAAAGTGTATATTAATACCAAAGTGTTTGTACAAGTGTGAGCCCCGTGCTCTTTACACTTGGTTACCCCAAAGTTCCCATCTACTCGCCTTGCCTTAGGCTCCCATCGCCTTTGGCTTGGCTTCCATTGCCTTACTCCAAGTGAGGGGACCCTTCCCCTATTTATAGGCCATCCACCTCCTCAATGGATGGCTTGGATCGCGCCTCTAGAAGGTTCCACGATCCAATGGCTACCATTACACCTTCTAGATATTTCCCCTGAAATATCTAGCCATCCTTATCCTAACTTGTCCTAGAATGTTCTAAACTCCCCTAGACACTCTAGAACCTTCCCCAAGTTTCCATAATATTCCGCAAAGTTCCAGGAGGTTCTAGACCCTTCCAGAACTTCAAGGACCTTCTATGCCCTTCTAGAATTCTCTAGAGTCTTCCTCAAGCTTCTAGAAAATTCCACCCTCTTCTAGAACTTTCTAGAACTCCCTAGGGTGCACCACTACCATCTAGAGAATCCCGCATCCTTCTGGAGAACTCCGCATGCTTCAAGCGTATCCCGGGCCTCTCAAGAATTCTCCCGCGCAATTCTTGGACCCGTCTCGCGAGCGGCGTGACAGTAGTAAGCCCAAAACCAATCATGGGGCTTCAACCATCAGCTTAAGCTTTTGGTTGAGATGGTCACTTGACATCAGCGGCGGATGCACGGTGTAGTCACTGTAGGCAGGTGACTACACTGGGCTCCCATTAAAAAAAAAACAAAGAGTGAGCCCATTAATCTTTTAACCCATATCACACATTTATTTTAGTTTTGCCTACACTAAATTGAAGCCCAAGGATTTAACCCAAGAACCTAGCCCAAACTATAAAACCAACCAAACTGTTCCTGTTTCCGTATACAATTCGTATTTGTAAGTCGTGGGCTGGTGGTTTTGTCGCTATGTACCCATTATAAATAAGTTATCAATTTCTTTTGTATGAACAAACCTAAACAGACCTGCTTCTCTTCCTCTTTATTCTATTTATTTTTTCCGGTTTTATTTTCTTCTCATCCTCAATCTTACTAAACTCCTACATTACATAGTCAAGATTTTATTTAAATCAATCTCATCACATCAGCAGATTATCAACAAGAGGTAAGTTTTGTTTTTAATGTCTTCCAAATAAAATACTTTTATTGAT
>JAKUCV010006506.1:2899-31675 GCA_028386065.3 Turnera subulata
GGATTGTGGTATCCTAAAGGCTCTACGCATCATCTTGTAGGCTATTCCGACTCTGATTTTGCAGGCTGCAAATTAGATCGAAAAAGCACTAGTGGTACATGTCATCTCCTAGGGAGCTCATTAGTTTCATGGTTTAGCAAGAAACAGGCTAGTGTTGCATTGTCTACCACCGAAGCGGAATACATTGCCGCTGGAAGTTATTGTGCACAAATTCTTTGGATGAAGCAACAACTAAAGGATTATGGTCTAAGCCTTAGTCAAATGCCTCTTAGATGTGATAACACAAGTGCCATATGCTTAACCAAGAATCCTATTCTTCACCCTAGAACTAAACGCATAGACATTAGGCATCACTTCATTAGAGATCATGTGTCTAAAGGAGATATAACTATTGAATTTGTTGAAACAAAATTTCAACTAGCTGACATCTTTACAAAGCCTTTAGACAAAGAGTCATACTTTCATATTCGAACTGAACTTGGCATTCTTGACTCTACTTTGATGTAATCTCTGCATTCCTTATTTATATTCTTTTGAACATTACTGAGTTGAGCGTCGGAGAGTCCCCTCTTTTCTTTTGCAGGTACTCCCCTCACTAAAGCAACTAGATAGGGAACATGCCATATATGGAGGATGAAATGGCAATAAGAACATCAAGGGTTTTACCATTCTTTATTTCAGCACATATAGAAGTGTATAGGTGTAGCTAATATGTTTCAAAAGCTCCACCTATTTCTTACATAAGCACTTCCCAACCTCTTCTAAATCGCTATTTCTTTTTGCTAATGACAAAAGGGGGAAGATAGGAAGAAGTATATGCACCAAGATAGGGGGAATTATAACTTGAAAAACATAGAGGGAATCATCTTTATGTTATCAACATTAGCATATACTTCTAGGTGTTTATCATTATCAAAAAGGGGGAAATTTTTAGAACCTATGTCTTCATGGTTCATTCATTACAGGTTTTGATAAATGACAAACCAAGATCATAACAAAGATGAAGCAAAAAGAAATCAAGCAAAAAAGTACTCAACCAAAGTGATCAAGAATTCAAGTGAAGACATGATCAAGAGTTAAAGTGCAAAAAGAGCAAGAGAAGTTAGGACCCTTTTTGTACAAGGTAAAACACTCAACTTCTCTTAGGCATTGGCTCAAAATAAAACAAGTTTTACTCATGCATTTCAATAACATCATTTCAATGATCAAATATGTTTTTAAGCAATGAACATCGATGTTGAATTTCTGGACATCGATGTCCTGCCTTCAAATGTTTTTCCAGAATAGGCAATAAGGTTTGAACATCAATGTTGGAATCCCAAACATCGATGTTCACATGACCGTTGCAATAAAAAACTGCCCTACCCAGCCAAAATAACATCGATGTTATGATTTAAACATCGATGTTCCTACCTTTGAACAATTTTTCAAAAACGGCAGTAGGCAAATAACATCGATGTTGGCATCCCAAACATCGATGTTCTTGGTTTCAACCATTTTTTTTTGAAAGTTGGCAGAAGGCTAAGAACATCGATGTTGGCTTCCCAAACATCGATGTTCTCATGACCGTTGCATTTGAAAACACTTTTGCATAAGCAAAACATCGATGTTCTATTCCATAACATCGATGTTCTTCAAATGCTCAGCTTCAATCATTTTTCACAGAAGCAAAATAACATCGATGTTGGAATGAAAACATCGATGTTCTTCACAGATCAGTTTTCATCTCATTTTCACAGAATCAAAATAACATCGATGTTGGGATAGAGAACATCAATGTTTTAGTTACCGTTAGCCCAAAATTCAAATTTAATGGGCAAAACATCGATGTTCTACCTTTAAACATCGATGTTTTAGCCGTTGAGCAGACAACTTTTCAGCACCCACTATGCTTTGTTTATAGGTGTTTTCTTGGGTGCATTTCAAATGGCTCCATTACTTTTCAGAGCTATAAATTGAGTATTTCCAGCTCTGATTATCAACTAATCAACTCTCTATTCTTTCACCATTCATTGCAAAACAATCATTCAAGTTTAAGAGCCAATTCCTTTGAGATTATTGAGAGTTGCCTTATTAGAGCTTAATTGTAACTCATACCCACTCTTGAGAGAGTTTTTGTTTGAGTAATCTTTGTAGTGTTGTTCATACACTGAAAGGGAGATTTGTTCCCTTGTAGCTACTCATAGGAAGAGTGATTTTCTTTCCTTGAGAGAAGTCTTGAAGTGAGGTATCTTCAAGCAAGTGTGTAGGATTCTTGTGATTAGAATTCCTAGGTTGTAAACGGATTGTTAAGCACCCGGAAGCTTAACGGTAGATAGTGAACTCTTCAAGTGAACCTTGAAGGACTGGATTAGCCACAAATTAGTTGTGTGTGAACCAGTATAAAAATCTCTTGTGTCCTTCTTTCAATTTCGCATTTTATTTCCTGCAAATATTTTCAGTTTTAGGTCTAAAGCTATTCACCCCCCCTCTAGTTTAGCCTTTCCGATCTTTCAAAGATTAATTCAACAGTAAATCACGGTAAAAGACTTCTACAGTCCCGGTAAAAATAAAAAATTTTACCCGAGCTATTACAGTCTACCCACCTTAAAAAGAATTTCGTCCCCAAAATTCCGTCTTATCCGTGGGTCCTACCATGATAAGATTCTGGCACACTCTGCCAGGTGTCCAACCTCAACATGAGATACCGCTTATACCCTTAAGCGACATCTCGTCCTCTATAAGTACCAAACCTCGTGACTGGCATACTTACACATAGTCATGGACTCTCCACTGAGATCAAGGACAACCTCAGACTCCAAGAACAACAGCTACATCGGTGGCACAGCTTTCCCGACAAGCTCCGATGATGAACCTTCGAAGAAGCGGTTCAAAACCAACATCATCGGCCTGAAGGAGCACATGGTCGTTTCCCCAAAACGACGAAAGAAGCGAGTCCCCAAGAAAGCTGTTGACAAGAAAGGCAAGGCGGTAGCTGAGAGCAACACTCCACAGCAGAAACTGACGCAACTGAACGTCTCGCTGAAGAAAATCAGCTCGGCGGTGGCGCAAATCGAACTGGCGTGCGCGGAGCTGTTCCCACACATGAAAAATGTCCAACAGCTTGTAAAAGATCTAGAGAAGCAAGTAACTCAATAGAGTACTTCTTCTCCGTTGTAAAACTGTTATAAAATTAATAAAATAAATTTCCTTTTTAAATCAAAACTTCTTATATTACCAAGTATTATGTTAAATGGGAAAAATAAAAAGTCTCAAAGTAAAACAAAAATCAATAATAAGAATATAAAATCAAATATAAAGAAATTAAAAACAAAACTCGTTTAAACAAAATCAAAACAAAAAAGAAATTAAAACAGAAACACATTTCCATGATCGGTGCTCGTATCGGATGTAAACACCCTCGAATCACGAAACGTAACTCGCACAACGATGATCACGAGAACGTCCTATGTCCCTCAAAAGACACGTTACCCACTTTTTCACCATTTCCGCATGAGCCAAAAACGTCTGTCTCGTCACGTATCTCTCCACGATGTCCGAACAGTTGTAAACTTGTCGCACATGCACTCTACTCGAGGTACGGTCCCATCCGTCCAGCCTCAACGGTCACGGATGCATGTGATAAAAGATGCAAGAAAAATTTAGTAAAACCATGGAAAGAAAAGACAAAGTAGCCAGAGCGAAAGAAAATCAAGAGATGGAAAAAGGCTGAAAAACTCTGGCACGGTAGTCCGAAAAACGTGTAAAGTGACCAAAGTAGTAAATGAAAGCAACGGTAAATTCAAAAAGCAAAACTTGAAAATCGAAAACAATAAACACGCTCACCATAAGAGTATAAAAGAAGGAGCGGTGATGTGTAAATCAACGAAAGCATTTTGAAGCAACCAAACATCCAGGCAACCAAAACCACAAAACTCTGAAAAAAACAAAACACCTACACGTCCCAAAACAAGATGCCTGCTCCCTCATCAGTCTTCTTCATCGAAGGTGCCAATCTAGGCAGGAGAAACCGACTGGCGTACAGCATGATCAATGAACATCCAGAGGAACTGTCGAATGAGCTCGGCAGAATGCCGCGTCTGGTTTTCCTTGACGAACTCTACTCGTCGCGGTTCTTCATCACTCCCATGGAAGAGACCTTCTTCCTTGAGGACCATGGAACTCTGAGGACCTCATACTACGGATCGGCAAACTCCGTGATGTTCTTCATCTCCGAAAGGCTACAGGAGTTCAACCCGGAGTCCACTTGCCAAACTGTGGAGCAAGGTGCCTACTACCAGCTCTCGATGACGGCCCAAAGCATGCCCAGAATGACTCGGTTACCTCCAACCTGGCCAAAGGCATGACTACTGGTGTGGAACTGTAGAGGAGTAGCAAGGCGTGCCCAGGAGTTCTCACGTACCCTGAGGGACCTGAAGAACCAGTACAAACCAAATATGGTTCTTCTCACGGAGACCCAGTGGCAACCACAGGACGATCACGGTCTGATCCCACTCCGGTTCCCTCAAGCTAACCGGTTCGAGATTCCTGGCCAGAACGACAGGGGCGACATGTGGTTCTCGTGGAGCGACAGAGTCGCGGTCAACATCAACAACGATCCAAACAACTTCCGTGTCAACGTCATTCCGAGGCGTTAAATGTATTTTTTTTTATAAAATATAAAATATCAAAATCAATGTAGTATTTCCCTTGTAATCAAAATATTAGTATTATCAATAATATTTGTATTTTCGCTATTTATGGCATCATTTACCTCTTATGTGTATGTTCTGCGACAGCTGGCGTCCCTTGACTGGTTCCATAATGCACTAACTAAAATGATATAAAATAACAAACAAATGGAGCGAACTATGCAAACAAGGACAACAAACACACAAGGACTGCCCAACAAGACCTAACGCCCGCTCCGCTACCAAAATGAAACGCCCCGACCCGTATTTACCGTACGCCGTAAACACGTGCCGGAACTGTGACAACCCAACCCAACAAAGCCCAGCATACAATGTATACAACAGGTATCCGGGCTCAACAGCCCAAAGTAAAAACAATAATAATAACTCGACTGGCCCAATGGCCCAACAATAATAAAACAATGCACAGCGGAAGACTTAATAACTCACACAAACACTGTATGCAACATAGATGCAAACTATGGATCCAAGCCCTGTCCAAGGGATAACGCCGCAGCCTGTGTGGAATGCACCAAATCTGTACAACAAACAATCCATCCTACGGGATGAAAGCCCGCAGGTGAGGGGTGAGTCCGAAGTGCTCACCGACGAAGGAAAGACAATCAATATGCACAATATAAAACTCAAGGTCCAAAAACAGGCAAAAACCACCAAATACATACCAAACCAAAAGACTAGACCCAAAACCGGTCCAAGACCAAAAAGACTCAAATAAAATCCAATTATCCAATTTTATCTTTCCGGGCCCCGTCACGGATAAGCTAGGGTCGTACCAGGTTATCAACCTGTTCCTGGTGCCAGATCAGAAGGAACCCGAGATCAACATCCCAATATCAAACTCAGGGATCAACATCCCAATCAAACCGGCATCAACATGCCCATCACAAGTAACCCAGATCATGGCCACCACAAAACAGTCTCAAACCATCCGGTCGTACCACTACTTACCACGCGACAATTATAATACCGTCATTAAAATCAAATCACAGGGATCGACATCTCTAACCAAGATATCGGGATATACATCCCATCCAAAATACCAAGGATCGACATCCTTGTCACAATTTATTATTAATTCCGTTATACTTATTCCAAAAGACACAGAAAATCAACACGGGAATAAACATCCCAAAAACCAACATGGGATAAACATCCCGACCACAAACACAACAAATGCAATCATCAACAGTGCAATAAACATCAAACACAATAACCGAGTAATACAGGCACATATTGAAGGAAATCCATCCTCACCTTGGCCGATTACTCAACTCCGGAAATAATGACCGGTCCGACGCCGGCTCCTCGGGAAACTGCCCGATATCCAAACCTATACCACAAAGCAATATATACACACAGAAATGCACATAATCGGTATACTATGATGCCCAATCTGCGAAATAACCCTTCCCGATTCATATTTTTTATTATTATCTTTTACCGAAAATAATTAACTGTACGTATTTCCGAATGTAATTTCGGTACCATACTTTAATTAAAATTTTTTTCTAAATATATTTTCATAAAATAATTATAATTTTCCAAAATTATAATCACCATAATTTTTCCAGAAAAATAATAACCTATATATAAATTTCAGAAAATATTTATATAGTATTTATCTTTTTCTAAATATATATAATAATATTTTCCAACACAAAATATAATTAACTTTAATTTTCAAAGTACATACATATATATAATTTCCACAACCATGATTTTCTAGGGAAAATAATATATATATAAATTTCCAGAAATTATTTCATGTTATATATATATTTTCCAACTAATATTAGTTTTTCTCCAAAACATAACTTAATTATTTACCCTTGTATATAAATTTATATTATCCTCAAAATATCAAAATTAAATTGACCATAATTTTTTAAAAGTAAATATATGTTTTTTTTCCAAAATTATATACCAGATTATTAATAATTAAATATATATATATATTGTTTTTTTTATTTAAACGGACTGGGCCAACAGTTCAAGCCCACAAACTATTTACCCAACAGATCAGCCTATGGCCCAAGCGTAGAGCCCAGACCAAGGCATGAGCCACAGGCCCACACCAAGACCAGGCCCGCACCAACCATCAGCTGACCCATTGAGGAAATGGGTCACTCACCCTCAACCCGGGTCGGTCAGTGCAGCACAGGTCACGGCAAGGCGACGTTCACGAAAGTGGAGGCGGCGACGCGAGCATGAGAAGGCGACGCTGGTTCCTGGTGCTACGAAGGCCGCGGTTGACGGCTGTTGGTGTCGTCCCGGTCGTCGCGCTGCAGCAGGGCGGCGCTTCGGGGCGGCGGTGTCGCGTCGAGGCGGGAAGACGAGGAAGGAAGGCTACAGCAACGAGCCATAGAATATAACAACAAGACACATTAACAAAATATAACAACATGTAATGGATAGGATGCTGGTCGCTGGCTGGATGTGGTTTTGTGGCTATTGAGGCTAATGTATAATAAAATATAACAACATGTAATGGATAGGATGCCATAGAGAAGACCAGATCTCTGAGCAAGAAATACCCAGGGCCCTACTTTGAAAGACAAATTAACAATACATGTAGCAAACAAGCCAACTGCAGCTCATGGGGTTCGAAACTCTAGGTTGTGGTGGTGGGTCAGTTGTGTTGGTTGCTTGGCATGTTGGTGGTCGGGCTGTGGTCACCGGGAGCAGGTGTTTGTGGCCGGGCAGTGGTTATTTGTGGCCGGAGGCAAAGGAGAGGCCGTGATGATTGGCCGACAGTGAAGAACCATGGTGGCCGGAGGCAAAGGAGAGTGGTGGATAATTAACATGGGCTTACTAATTATTAGATTAATTAAGGCATAATATGGTTTAATAATGTGGGTTAAATATATATACAATCCTAATAATGGATTAAGTAATAATTTTGTTAATAATTTATGGAATAATACTTCGGCCCTAATTTTAAATTGATGTGGGTGGTTTTTTTTCTAACTCGGATTGAATTGGGCAAACCGGGAGTAAAATCGGGCCAACCAGCTGGTATTTCAATTAAAAAATCGAAAAAAGAATTTTAGATTTTTCAAAAAATAAAATTCGGTAGGATAAGGTGGGCCCCACTTTTTGTCGATGTGGACCAATAAGTGTCTGACACGTGTCGCGTCTGCCCGAGCAGCTTGCCACGTCATCGGTCGGGCTGCCCGAGGTATAGAAAAGGGTCAAAAACTGAAACCCGGGGTACCTAAAAGAGACAGGGAAACTCATAGGTACACAAACGGGACAAACGCGAAACTCAGGGGCCCAAAAAGGTGCTTAACCCACCAAAAATATGAAGAAGTACAGTTGAAAAGTTAGCGAAAATCATGAATAAAAATAACGTTTACCAAAAAGAATAATCACAAGAGCTCATGGCAGAAGTGTTTGTAATTTATTATCAAGAAGAATTATTGAGAGTGGAATTGAGTAGAGTAGTCAAAGAAAAGTACGAAAAAGAAAAATAATGGAAAAAAGTATTATCATAAGGAATTCATACCACAAAAATAAATAATAATAAGAAATAATAATATAATTTAATAATTAAAATTATGTAATTTAAAATATCAAAGGATTAAAAAAATATCATTAACAATATTTGAGTTTATAAATTTTTATTCCACAATATAAACTAATTTAAAAGAATTCGTATTGTCAGTCCAGATTTCATATATAAGTTCTTTTTAAGATTAATACTATACCACATGATTTAAAGAATATAATACTATGCCGCGTGCATCGCACGTGAAAAAAACTAGTCAATTTTATAAATGACATGTTCAAATTTGGAAAGTTCATTTAGAAACCAAATGCATAGACACCAAAGTTTCATGGCGCAAAACCTCATGGCAAGTTTATTGACTGGAGTAAATCTTTGACTAAATTCATGCATTGGAAACAAATTTAAAGCCACTGAAAATGCCAACTCACATTTAGAGTAATTTAATTATTATGTGTCAAAATTTTTGCATACACTGTGCGCCTTAATATGATGATTTGGTGAGAAAGAATTTCAAATTTTTTAAAAAGAAGTAAATCATATAGGCCATGTGAAACGCTCGGAGTTGACCACAAACCACTCCTAACATTATGTAAATGCCATAACAGTATCTATGGAAGCCTCGAAGAATTAATATCCAAATCAGCCCCAAGAACTCAAACTGTTTTTTTAAAACATTCCAGCCAAAACCTCAAACCAGTACATGGTTGCATTTATTTCATTAAAACCTCTTTAATAAAATCACCAAAACTTGGAACGAATTCCTAGTGATGCTGTCCAACACTATGAGCCCTGAATCAAATCGAAATAAATTGTAAAATACTTTTACCATTTTATTGAAAGCCCAAAACAATTAAAGAATAGACCCTGCTTATCAAAATCCAACCCATTATTATACTCACTATCAAGTTCCAAATGTTAGAACTCATGCCTCCTTGTTTCATTTCAGGGTTTTGATAATGACAAACCTTGGCTTAATTGATGACATCCTTGAAGCAAAAAGAAATCAAGCAAAGATCAAGAGCTCAAACAATGTGATCAATTTGAAGCTACAAGCAAGAAGAGAAAGATGAGTTAGGAACTCAAAATATACAAGGGCAATGTCAAGCAAAAGAAGTGAAGTCAAGAACAACTTGCTCAAGAATTAAAGTCAAGAGTTAAAATGCAAAAAGAACAAGAGAAGTTAGGACCCATTTGTACAAGGTAAAACACTCAACTTCTCTTAGGCATTGGCTCAAATAAAACAAGTTNAGGCATCAAGTGTACTTTGGTACCTTGATAGCGGATGCTCCAAGCAAATAACCAAAGAAGCATCCAAGTTCTTAATCAATTCTTGTAGAAATGCAAGGATGAGTGTTGCTTTTGTAGGTACCATTCATTTAGGCAAAAACATAGGGGGAACAAAGGGATGATGAAGAACTTCAAAATTTGAGCAGAAGCCTCAATACATCGATGTTGAGTATCACAACATCGATGTTCAGCTAAGCTTTCTAAACATCCTTTTACCATTCTTCACTTTACCCCATATAGGAGTGTATAGGTGTAGCTAATATGTTTCAAAAGCTCCACTTATTTCTTACATAAGCACTTCCCAACCACTTCTCATTGCTATTTCTTTTTGCTAATGCCAAAAGGGGGAAGATAGGTAGAAGTATATGCACCAAGATAGGGGGAATTATAGTTTGAAAAACATAGGGGGAATCATCTTTATGTCATAAACATTAGCATATACTTCTAGTTGTTTGTCATTATCAAAAAGGGGGAAATTGTTAGAACTCATGCCTCCTTGTTTCATTTCAGGGTTTTGATAATGACAAACCTTGGCTTAATTGATGACATCCTTGAAGCAAAAAGAAATCAAGCAAAGATCAAGAGCTCAAACAATGTGATCAATTTGAAGCTACAAGCAAGAAGAGAAAGATGAGTTAGGAACTCAAAATATACAAGGGCAATGTCAAGCAAAAGAAGTGAAGTCAAGAACAACTTGCTCAAGAATTAAAGTCAAGAGTTAAAATGCAAAAAGAACAAGAGAAGTTAGGACCCATTTGTACAAGGTAAAACACTCAACTTCTTTTAGGCATTGGCTCAAATAAAACAAGTTTTACTCATGCATTTTATAGCATCATTTCAATCACAAAATGTGTTTTTTAAATAATGAACATCGATGTAGTAAGTTGAGACATCGATGTTCTTGCCTTCAAACTTCTTCCAAAACGGGCAGTAAGGTCTGAACATCGATGTTGGCATCCCAAACATCGATGTTCTCATGACCGTTGCACTTAAAAATGGTCTGCCCTAGCACAACATCGATGTTGTGATTTTAGACATCGATGTTCTTCATTTGTGTTTTCAGTTTTTCTTGGCAGAATCATTTCAACATCGATGTAGCACAATTGCACATCGATGTTCAAGTAAAGGCATGCATAAATTCCTTGGCAGAATCATTTCAACATCGATGTTCAACATGGCAACATCGATGTAGCATTACTAAACATCGATGTTTACTTGTTGCACATCGATGTTCATACTTTGGCCGCCTTTAATTGTTTTTGGCAGAATGTTTGCTACATCGATGTAGCATTCTACTACATCGATGTTTCTACTAGCCGTTAGCCCAAAATTCAAATTTTATGGGCAAAACATCGATGTTCTCCTTTAAAACATCGATGTTTAAGGCATGGTCCAGACAACTTTTCAGCACCCACTAAGCTTTGCTTAAAGGTGTTTTTCTTGGGTGGATTTCAAACGGCTCCATAACTTTTCAGAGCTATATATTGAGCATTTTTAGCTGTGTTTATCCACCAATCAACTCTCTATTTCATTCATCATTCATTGCAAAACATTCAATCAAGTTTAAGAGCCAATTCCTTTGAGATTATTGAGAGTTGCCTTATTAGTGCTTAATTGTAACTCATACCTACTCTTGAGAGAGCTTTTGTTTGAGTAATCTTCATAGTGTTGTTCATACACTGAAAGGGAGGTTTGTTCCCTTGTAGCTACTCATAGGAAGAGTGATTTTCTTTCCTTGAGAGAAGTCTTGAAGTGAGGTATCTTCAAGCAAGTGTGTAGGATTCTTGTGATTAGAATTCCTAGGCTGTAAACGGTTTGTTAAGCACCCGGAAGCTTAACGGTAGATAGTGAACTCTTCAAGTGTATCTTGAAGGACTGGATTAGCCACAAATTAGTTGTGTGTGAACCAGTATAAAAATCTCTTGTGTCCTTCTATTTTTCAATTCCGCATTTCATTTCCAGCAAAGTTTTTAATTTTCGATCATAAGCTATTCACCCCCCCTCTAGCTTAAGTCTATTGTTCCTAACACCAAATACAATAACCAACGACCAATTAAATTTCCAGCAAGAATATAAACACTTTAGAGCACCCAACCGAACATCTATCTCAACAATAATTTGATTTGGGAATTCACAAACCAGGTTCGTTGGAGCACTTACCAGGATCGGTAATCGCAAGACCCGAACTAGAAAACCCAAGGTACAACCTTGCCCTTATCCACAGGAAAACTCGGCCGTTATCAACACAACAAAACCGCCACCATCAACACCTGGAATGACGGCGAGTCCTCCATGCCACTCAACGAGAAGCACACGGCTTCTCCAAATTAAAACCCGAATGTGTCACGGCTCAATACCGTAGAGAAGGGAAGAATCAGGGAAGGAGGCAACAACAATTGCTTGGGCGATGAGGAGTTGCAGGCAAAAGAGAGTGAGTGAAGATAGAGAAATTGAGAGTGAGAGGTATCGATGAGAAAGAATAATAAGGAGAGGAAAAGAAAACTAAAAAGAGAGGGTGAGAGGGTGTGAACAGCGCTGGGAGAAAAGAAAAGAATGAAAAACACAAGATACTGGGTTTGAATATGTGTTACCAAAACCGTTCAAACCCATACGATGCGTTTTGGACATCCATAAAATCATTTTGTCATTGTGCGTGCCAAGCTTGGTCAAAACATGTGCATTTTTATTTTTTTTTTGAATTCCCAAAACTACGTAGTATTAGTTAATACTACTCTAATACTTGTGTTTCATACCTAAACACAAAGTTTATTCTAAAGTACCAATTTTGGAATAAACTTGAAAATAAAATAGGGTGGGGATTTCCTTTAAGAACGAATTTAAAAGACTCATGAAAATTAAATGTCTTTTGGCCAAAAGAAAATTCCAAAAGAGATTTTACGAGGGTAAAATTGGAAAAATAACTTCAAAATTTTCATAAATAAAATTATTAAAAATTTGGGGCGTTACAATAAGCTGGATGTCCGCCATGGCCGGCGGTCATGAGTGACAAGACCGCCAAGGCCGGCGGTCATCCCGCTATGTTCGCCCGGCACCCCGCGTTTTCCCCGTTCTTTCCTTTTTTTGCCCCCGGTTTTCCTTAATTCCTCACTGATTTGATTCTACCGCGTAATTAACCCCTAATCTACCCAGAATCAGCTCTTTTCTTGATTAGTACTCTCCCCAATCATCTCTTAATTGATTGATTACACATTAAGTCCCCAAATCATACCAAAAACATATTTACCATATTAAGGATGATTTGATTCTAATTTTCCACAAAAATCAGAACCAAAATTAATCTGCAAGTAAAGTGTTTATGGGCTAACCAAACTCTGGAGAATCCTTTAACTTGGGCTCTCAAACCCATCCCCAATCTAAAGATAAATCATCTCATTAAAATTAGATTAAAGATAGATAAAAGGCCCAAACACATTTTAGTGTAAATAAACCTTATTATATATTTTGTCCTAAGATTAAATCATCTCTTTAATCCTAGTAGTCCAATATACAAAGGCTCAAGTTACTAAAATGCATTGTTTCCACTAAGATAAATCCTTAACGTGCCTTACTCTTAGGATCAAATCATCTCATTAATCCTAAGTTCAAACATGTTTAAAACCTAAACTTTGTGGGAAATTCATGGGTCAAATTTGGGTGTTCACAGAAGCCCCTCGTTGGTGAGTCCTCGTTGGTGAGTCCTTAGAGACTAAGGACGAGACAACGTAAGAAAAGGAACAACCAAATTTCAGTGAAAGATGTGTGGTGTGTGCCAAGTTTTGGAGCATCCCCTAATCCTCTCCAGGAATCATCTCATCCTGAAGTTTTGAGGGACGGGCCCTCGGATTCTGGGAATCATCGCATCCCAGGTTGCCGTCAAGGAATACTCCCATCCTTGTTGGGTTTCGACTTGGGAATCATCTCATCCCAAGTCTCGGGAATCATCTCATCCCGAGGTGATAGAATCATCTATCAGATCAAGAGATCTTATCCATGAGGATATAGCCACGCGATTAAAAGAGGGATCAAAGGATCTTATCCATGAGGATATAGCCAAGTGACTAAGAGAGGGATCAAGAGATCTTATCCATGAGGATATAGCCAAGCTACTAAGAGAGGGATCAAGAGATCTTATCCATGAGGATATAGCCAAGCGACTAAAGGAGGGACCAAGAGAACTTAAACTTTGATGCTGAACAAGCCCCCTATCCATAGCTGGAAGTCTACTCTATTTCTCAAGCTCACTAGTCCATAATCAACATAGGGTCGGGTATCGTGCCCCTAGCATCACATATGTCTCATACTTCTCGCGTTCTCCGGTTCCCTAGTGGTTGAAAGAGCTGGGACGTGTTGTGCCCGTTGCTTAGATGCGGGTACGTCATGCCCCTGGTACAATTTTCTCGAGGTGGGGCGTGATGCCCCCAGCATCTTCTAGTTGCAATTTGAAAAGACAAGATCTAACATGCCCCTAGTTTAAAATCATCTTGGGTGTCTCAACCCTTGGTCCAACAGGTGGGCTACCGCGCTCTTGGGAATCAATCAATCGGAGTGGGGTAGCATGCCCCAAGAAAATCTCAAATCCGTGCGGGGTAGCATGCCCTAGAAATCTAACTCCAAAGATGTGGTAGCGCACCCATTGCAGCCTCATTAACCCGGATCATGGGCTCGCCGTGCCCCTAATGTCATGATGTAGGTCTAACCTCAATATCGTTGTGCCTCTATTGCACGATGTTAGTTTGACGAGTTGGAAACATAAGGCTTTACATGCCCCCCTTTTCGGCTAACAACTCTAGGAAATATAAGTCTACATCAAATGATGAATTTCCAATGTTGTCACCTTTGTTGACCCTTTACCCTCAACCAAGTATACCTTCTCAAGAAATTAATGTTCTATATGTGAGTGATACATGAGCAAGTCTAAGTGTGTCGTCTTTTCAATGCATGGGGGTGCCCCTAGTTTCTACATGTGAGTTTTTGGATGCAAGCTTTTCCTAACTCTACATATGTGGATGCAAGTGCCATCTATGTCTTCAAAATGTGTTTGGGTGCAAGTGCCTCTAACATGATGCATGAGCATTGAAAATCATTCTAGCCAATGTCAAAGTTAAGCAACTTGTGGAAAAGGCGAATTATTCCATCAAAAATACTAAAGCTTCATGTGAAGGATTCATACTTGACCATGAACAATTTTTTCAAATAAGAACCCCATGAGTGGTCGACTAAAAGCCTCCAGGTGAGAGCGGAAGAGGTTTAGGCACTACTTTATGGCCAGTGGTTACTCTCCCGATTTTTGCCTTAACTTTTCCCTAGACTGACCTTTCAGGTTTTCAATCTAGCAGGCGTGTCCTAAATTTTACCTAGGCCCCCCTTTCGGGTTTTCAACCTAGCGGACTCTTTTTTTTCAATTCTCTCTCTCTTTTTTTTTTGCCTTTCTTCAAGGGAGTAGAAACGACAAACCTTTGGAGGGACACATTCGTGATGAGTCATAGGAGATATGCTTGAGAAGCTATTGAAGAGGTACGCGAATGGATAACCAGAGTTGACGGGGGACCAACTAACAACCTTGAGGATGAAAAAGTGTGCTCGAGAGAGAGGGATGAAGCTTTGTCGATCTTGAGAGACAGAATCCAAAAAATTTACATTTGAATACCCTCGTGGCATATTTCACCTTGAGATGCAAAAAAAAATTTCAATCTTGTCCATTGAAGTAACCTAAGGAGCGATTAGACCGGGCCCGTTGCCGGGTGACCTACGTATCTGTGGATGTGGTGTTTGATTAGAGGCGTTTGTCAAGATAATGTCTTGTTGGAAGTTGAATGTGGTAGGTTTGTAGGAGAACACTTGTCTTTTTCATTCACGGCTTCCTCTTGATTTAAAAAAATAGGTGATGAATCCATCATTCAGGCACTAAGGGTCACTTTTCCTTTCCTCGTTCTTTTTTCTTTTTTTTTTTCTTCTTCTTCTCCCCTTTTCTTTTTTTTTTATATTTTTTTCCACTTTTTTTCGTGGAGAATGACCCGTTTGAACATGTGCAAGGTGAATGTGATGGGGTCTATGTGGAGGTTGGAATGGATAGATGTTTGAAGGCTGAAAAAGATAAGTGTTTAGGTAGGAATGGTTTACACCCAAAGAATCAGGTCTTCGTAGTTCGTTGGAAGGTCTTTGGGTTAAGTCAAGGGACTTTCATGAAAATTTGTAAAATTTTTGCCACACAAAGATGAGGGCATAAAATATTATTCCTTGAGAGGAACTAAAAGGTACAATTATTCAAATACTTGAAAATAAAGTGAGTCTAATGGGATTAAACCATCACTCTTTATGAAAATTTAGACTCTCTACTCTCGTTTCTCCGTAATATCTATGCATAGTGGGCATGGTCAAGAACCCCTTATCGATCAAGTTCTGAATGGCATGACGCAAGCTTCCACAGTGGTCAACTGTATGTCTTTGAGTCTGGTGATACTCACAATATTTGCTTTGATCAGCTATGGGGTTTGCATATGGTTTCGGCTCTAGAGGCTTCAACAATCCGCCATTTATGCACTGCTTGAACACTTCTCCAATGGGCACGGGCAATGGAGTGAACTCTCTCTTTGGTGGGATGACCAGACGAGATGCATGTGCATCCACATTATTGACTTCAATCACCCTTTTGTCAATATACCCTTGGAGTGGAGCGTGTCTAGAAACCTTGACCCTTCCAAATGTTATGGCATCTCCCAATTGAATTCTTGCCTCAATTAGAGCTATGAAGTTGGCATAATAGTTGCCTACCATGTGGTCATAGTAAACTGGTTGAAGGTTCATGATCACCATTTGCACTTGATCCTCCTCCGTGGGTCCATTCACCATCAAAGAGGCCTTGCTGCGCCACCTTGAGATGAAGGCCGAAAATGTTTCCAGGAACCTTTGCTTGGTTGTCTCAAGGTCCCTCTTAGTCACATCCACCTCAGTGTTGTAGTTGTATTGTTTCATGAACTCCTCACACATATCCTCCCATCGGCCAATTCGGTTCTCATCCAAAGTCATGAACCATTTCAAGGAAGCTCAGGACAAAGTTCTCTGAAACAATTGGACCATCATCTCAGGCCCTATTCCCAAAGGTTGTAGCGTCCTTGCGTAAATCTTTAGATGGGTTATGGGGCACCCGGTCCAATTGAACTTTTCCATGTCAGGCATCTTGAACTTCTCGGGTAGATGAGCTTTGGGGAATAGTGATAATCGATCCAAGTTCTAGTTACCTTCTCTTCTCTTTATGCTTTTCACCATGTCCTCAAGCTTTTTTATCCTGTCCTTATCGGCAACCCTTAATTCCTTCCCTTCAGCTTTTCTTGCCCCTTGTTTCGAGGATCACCCCTCCTTCTCTGCATTAAACTCAGCTTTCATTGCTCTCACATCGTCGATAAGCGCCCTCAAATCAACATCGTCTAACTCGATCATCAACTCCTTCATCAAATCTGCTCTCTCGGTTTGTACTTCTTTTCCACTCATGGTGCCCCCTAGATAAGCCTTTCATGAATGAGGTTCATAGCCATCAAGAATCCTAGATTTGAGCTTTGTTTTAATGTTGAAAACGGTGGGGAAGTGTGATGAATACATTCACAAAACATTTTTCTCATTCTCCCAAAATATATATTGTATGAAGACTTAGGTCCAAAAAGGTTGGAAATTGAAAAATGAGACACCCTAGCTCGAACTCATTTTTGTGCTTTGAAAAACATGGGATGCAATGCCGAATGTATGCGAATATGAATTCTCTAAGACAAGGTAGGGCGACTGAACATATATGTCAACTGGGGAGACAACACCAAAAATTTATCATCGGTTTAAACATGTATACTCACACCCCTAGGTTTGTTTACCAACTCGTCAGTTCTCACTTCGCAATATAGCACCCTACACAGAGTTAGCACGGCGGTCCCAGCGATTTACCCAACTTGTTTACCCAACGATTTTTTTTTGACTATACTCTTTTATAGAATTTTTTATGTTTTTATGTTTGTCGACATGAAAAACACAATATTTACACTTACTTGAATTCACAACAATTAATCACTCAAATGTACATACCACTTCTTGATTCATCATACATGAGATGCTCAAGGTATGCAGCTGGTTGGGGGCCAAAAGGTTGCCGCTAGGGAATAGGCTGACCTACTCACATGTGATAAAGGATATCGCGTGAGGTCCAAGGCCAATTAACCCCCATCATGCTTATGGAAAGCATGTAGCGGATTTGGATTCCCTCGCCCTCTTACGGTAAAGGCCTCACATCAATTGTCGTGAATGCAAGGCACTTATGATGACAAGTAAAAAGGCATACAAGATTCAACAGTTGCACAAAGTCTCTTGAACCCACTACTTCCCCAGTGGAGTCGCCAACTGTGAATACCCGACCCAAAATCACTTAGGCCTATTCACCTTTCCTTTACACCTTCTTCATAACCATCATCCAACATCTTTGGAGTCGCCACCCAAATTTTATTAAGGGACAAAAACTTGGGAAAAACCCTTCATGTGACTCCATTTATGCAACTGGATAACGAACCAAACATGCTGGACCCGAGGATTCGTCATGGATGGGAAGGTGTTAGGCATCCATCCATGTTGGGAAAAAACTTTGTGCAAATATAGGATTTTGTATACCTTGGGCAAGTGTGCAAGTGTGAGCACCAAAACACATAATAGCTGAATATTAAAAAGAAAGGGGAGAAGACGAAGATTGGGCTTGAGTTTCCACCACTAGAAACCACCTACGTACCCTGGCGACCGAGTTCAAAGCCCACGTAGTTCTTTACATGGCATCACAACAGTCACATCATCATCAACATCAACATCTCAACAATAATTGGTCAGACAAAAAGGGATTAGGATTACCTCTTGTAGCTCTCCTCTAGCTCCTTGGCCTGGGTTGTACCTCCCACATAATTTCCTCTCACTCCTCAACTCAATCTTGGAGTTCTTCTTGATTTTCCCCTTTGCTGCCTTCAATGGATGATGCTACCCATGAAATTCTGCCAGAGTTTTGCCTATGGAATGTGTTTCTTGGCTTGGAGAAGTAGAGTTTTTCCAAGCACTCACGGCTTATAGGTGTGTATGTGAGAAAAGTGTGTGAACCTCTGAAATATGTGTGAGGGGTTCGATTTATAGTGCTCAGGGAAGTCTAAGGGCGTGGACCTGCTTAATGGTGAAGATTACGCCCGAAAATCTGGTTCAAAACCGTGTAGAATCAAATCGGGGTCGAAAAATCGGGAAAATCGGGCAATCTGGGCGCCAGGACCGCCAGGGCCGGCGGTCATAAGCTGGATATCCGCCATGGCCGGCGGCCATGGGTGACAAGACCGCCAAGGCCGGCGGTCATCCCACTATGTCCGCTCTGCACCCCGCGTTTTCCCCGTTTTTTCCTTTTTCCCGGTTTCCCTTAATTCCTCACTGATTTGATTCTACCGCATAATTAACCCCTAATCTACCTAGAATCAGCTCTTTTCTTGATTAGTACTCTCCCCAATCATCTTCTAGTTTATTGATTACATATTAAGTCCCCAAATCATACCAAAAACATATTTACCACATTAAGGATGATTTGATTCTAATTTTCCACGGAAATCAGAACCAAAATTAGTCTGCAACTAAAGTGTTTATGGGCTAACCAAACTCTGGAGAATCAATTAACTTGGGCTCTCAAACCCATTCGCAGTCTAAAGATAAATCATCTCATTAAAATTAGATTAAAGATAGATAAAAGGCCCAAACACATTTTAGTGTAAATAAACCTTATTATATATTTTGTCCTAAGATTAAATCATCTCATTAATCCTAGTAGTCCAATATACAAAGGCTCAAGTTACTAAAATGCATTGTTTCCACTAAGATAAATCCTTAACATGTCTTACTCCTTGGATCAAATCATCTCATTAATCCTAAGTTCAAACATGTTTAAAACCTAAACTTTGTGCGAAATTCATGGGTCAAATTTGGGTGTTCAAAGAAAAGTTTGAAGTATGTTATGACGAATTATTAGTTCTCTAGGGACCCGGGGGGTTATTTATATTGTTTCGGGGTCGGTGTAATTCATGAAAACCCTAAAGCCCGAGCCCAAAAACCGAAAATAAAAATTCCAAGTGTTCAATACCGCCACTGCCGGCGCCATGTCACGAAGACCGCCGCCACCGGCAGTCATCGATACAAGACCGCCAGGCGGCAGCGGTCAACCACCCACATGACCGCTCAGTCGATAACCCTAGCCCGCCTGGAAGATCTCAAAAAAATCCAGAAAATTGGGGGAAGAGAGAAAGAGGATAAGGAAGAGAAAATGAAAAGAAAAAAGAGAGTGTCACATCCATTTGCTGGGGCCAAATCGTTTACTGAGATAAGGGGCTTCTGTTGACTTTTTACTTGAATTTACAATGTTTTGTATGCGCGCATAATTTATTAGGCCTTCGTGCATATTAGGGGCACATCACCCCTACTTATGATTCTCAGGGGCTTACTGTGCAGTAAGCCCCTCCCGCATTTAATGTTAGGTTAAAACGCATGAGGGTAACCAGTAGAACGAGGGCACACTAAGTCCCGTCTTTAAAACCACAGTGAGACACTAGGGGGTATTACACTCCCCGCCTTTGGTTTGTATGTCTCAAGGGGCACAACACGTCTCTATTTTTCTTTAAACCTGATTGACTAACACAAGGGACATGGGCTTTAGGCTACCCGACCATGAGGCACCCGGCCATGAAGTGACACCCACCTTCCAAACCACCCTAAACCAATAGGACAATAGGACAACCTGAGGCATCCAGACGTGACACACATAGAAATGAGTCAACCATGAGTGAAAAGCCAGGAACCCAACCCTTGCAACCCAGAGAGGAGTGAACCCAAAGCTGGGTCCCTGTACCCGCAAGCTGTGAGACGGCGAAGGTGAGGTAAACCAAGTAAGAGCAAACCCTGAAGGGAGTGAGTTAAACCATGAGATGAGGTGAAGCAGGGTTGAGAGGACCCAAAGCCGGGTCCCAGCACCCGCAATCCCATGAGATGAGAGGGAGACCAAAGGTGAGCAAATCAAAAGTCGGGACCTAGTTCCCGCAACCCAAGAAGTGAGAAAGACCAGATTCGAGAGAAAACCCGAGTGAAAGAAGCTGAATCCAATGCTGGGACCCGGTTCCCGCAAGCTGAGAAATGAGAGAAAATCATTAAGACAACGAGAGAACTTGAGACGCCCGAAGGTGAGATACCCAGAGATGAATCAACCGTGAGTGAAAAGCCAAGGACCCGATCCTTACAACCAAGAGAGTGAGAAACTAGGACTGAGCTAAAAGACGGGACCTAGCTCCCGCAAACCGAAAGATGAGAGGATTCAAACGAGAGAAAAACTTTGGGAGAACCCAGCTAGGAGAGAGATGAGAAAAAGCAATAAGCCAAGAGCCTAGCCCTTGCAAATCTTGATGGGGGATGATCTCGAGACATACAAGCTAGAAGTCGGGGACCCAGTTCACGAAAGCCAAGGGATGAGGAAAGAAAATCCAAAATCATGTACCCGGTACACGCAAGACCCAAAGTCGTGTACCCGGTACACGCAAGACCCAAAGCCGTGTACCCGGTACACGCAAGACCCAAAGCCGTGTACCCGGTACACGCAAGACAAAAGCCGTATACGCGGTACACGCAAAACCAAAGACATGTACCCGGTACACCCAAAACCAAAAACGTGTACCCGGTACATGCAAACCTAGAGTCGTGTGCCCGGTACACAAAAACCCAAAGCCCTATACCCGGTACACGCAAAACCCAAAGCAGTGTATCCGGTACACGGAAAACCAAAGCCGTGTACCCGGTACATGCAAAACCAAAACCGTGTACCCGGTACACACAAAACCAAAGCCGTGTACCCGGTACATGCAAAATCAAAGCCGTGTACCTGGTACATGCAAAACAGAGAGATGAGAGAGAACAAACCTGAGGAAGTGTAAAACCAAAGTCGTGTTCCCGGTACACGCAAAACCAATGCCGAGGATTAGGTTCTCGCAAATCCCAGGATGAGATGATTCCCAAACCAAATTGATTGAGTAGACATTTCCGATAACCGAGCCACGAAGTGGAACCTTTCAAACGAGAGATGTAGGGTCATGTGATGCCCGAGGTATAGGCCACAGTAGCGGAGCGGCACCTTAGATGATGATAGGGGCATGAGATGCCTAGGAACTAGATAACTAGGCAGTGAAATGGCATTTCTGACAGAAGTCATTGGCGAAGCCATTGGGATGAGATGATTCCCAAGACATAGGACGAGATGATTCCCACAAACCGAGGAGGTGACTTTATCAGGCTTTATCTTCGAATTCGTGAGCACCATCACAGCAGATAAGCTTGTCATCAAGCCTCCCTATTATGATCCATTTGGCGATGAATCAATTATGGGGATCATGGAGAAATTATAGTATTTTTCGGTCAAGGGGCTAGGGAAGAGACAACAAGGGGTATTAGAGATCCCTTAAATTTCAAAAGCCACACCCCCTTCGGTCTGGGATACACTCCAACCCCAATGGATTTGGAGAGGCAAAGGGAGAGAAACCACGCAAGGGCATTATCTCGGAAGAAGAAGCAAGTGTGGGACTTCCCCATGAATCCCTACTTCAAGACATTGAATCGTTACTTCACAAAGAAGGGGAGGACTTTCCCTTTTGTGGATTTCCCGAAGCATGAATATGTGTGAACACCCAAATTTGACCCACGACTTTTCCACTAAAATTAGATTTTAAGCATACTTGAACCTTGAATTGATGATATGAGTCAATCCTAGGATTAAGACATGCTGAGAATTTAACTTAGTAGAAATAATGTATTTTGGTAATTTGGACCCTTATGTATTTGAATGCTAGGATTAATGAGATGATTTATTCTTATATATATATATATATATATATATATATATATATATCAAGGTTTATACTAAAATATGTTTTATTCTATTTCTTGGGCCTTTTATTTACGTTTAAGCCGATTATATTAAGATGATTTATTTTTCAGTTAAAGATAGGTTCAAGGTGCCCGATTTAATCGATTCTCCAGAGTTTAATTATCCCATAAAAACTTTACTTCTAGAGTAATTTTGGTTCTGATTTTCGTGGAAAATCAGAATCAAATCACCATTTAATTGATAAATGTGTTTTTGGTATGGTTTGACTTAAAACGGGTGTTAATGTGTAATCAATCTGTTATGGAATGATTTAGGGGAGTAATAATCAAGTAATTGAGTGGTTCTAGGTTGATAAGGGGTTGATTACGCGGTAGGATCAAATCACGGCTGAATTAGGGGGATTGGGGTTCGAAAATGGAAAGAACGGGTGACATGCGGACTGCCGGGCGGTCATTTCGCGATGACTGCCAGGTGCCGGCGGTCATCCACACATAACCGCTGGCTCTGGAAGTCATGCAGCAGATGACCACCGGCAGTGGCGGTCAACACCTCCCAGATTCGCCCAAATCTCCGATTTTGTTTCTGATTTCGATCCTACATGGTTTTTGGACCAGAATTTTGGGTATAGTCTTCACCATTAAGCAGGTCCAAGCCCATAGGCTTCCCAGAACACTATAAATAGGACCCCTCACACACATTTCAAGGGATCACAAAATTTTTCTCACACACACCCCGATAAGCCTTGAGTGCTTAGAGAAACTCTACCTCTCCAGGCCTAGAAATACATTCTTAGGCAGAAACTCTGGAAAAATTTCGTGGGAGGTATCAACAAGAAGGTGGTGTTAGAACTCATGGTTCATTGCAGGTTTTGATAATTGACAAACCAATTCAAGATCATGACAAAGAAGAAGCAAAAAGAAATGAAGTCAAACCAATCCTCAAGCACAAGAAACCATTCAAGAACAAAGGATCAAAATGAATGAGTACAAGAATTGAAGAGCCAAGAAAGAAGAGTTAGATCCACAAATTGTACAAGGTATAACACTCAACTCTTCTAGGACATTGGCTCAAAATAAGATAAATTTTGATCATGCATAACATAACATATTTCCAAGCATTAAAAATGTTTTTCGAGCCATGAACATCGATGTTGTAGATTTAAACATCGATGTTGTGGATTTAAACATCGATGTTGGCATCCCAAACATCGATGTTCTAGTGACCGTTGTTTTTAAAATTAGGCATAACATCGATGTTCCCATTTGAAACATCGATGTTTCTTTCCAGTCACTTTAAAAGGATTTTTGCCGAGCCAAAATAACATCGATGTTATGTTATAAACATCGATGTTCTTGATTCCAAGCATTTTTACAAAAATTGGCAGAAGCGGAAAAACATCGATGTTGGACTACAAAACATCGATGTTCTTGTGACCGTTGGTCAAAACATCGATGTTTACAATCCAACATCGATGTTCATGAAAAATTGTCTTTGAAATATAATTTTGCCGAAGCCAAAAAACATCGATGTTGGCCAATTAAACATCGATGTTGCACAAAACATCGATGTTCCATTTTCCAACATCGATGTTCTGGCATAGACCCTTTTCCATCATATTTTTGCGAAGCCAAAAAACATCGATGTTGAATTGAAGAACATCGATGTTGAGTATGGAAACATCGATGTTCTAAAATGCAACATCGATGTTCTACTAGCCGTTGGAACAATTATTTAAAAATGTTGGCTAAAACATCGATGTTTAGATGCAAAACATCGATGTTCTGCCGTTGTAGCAGACAACTTTTCAGCACCCACTATGTTTTGTTTAAGGCTGTTTTTGGGTGGATTTCAAACGGCTCTATAACTTTTCAGAGCTACAAATTGAGCATTTTTGGCTATGTTTCAAAGCTAATCAACTCTCAACATTCAAGCATTCATTCCATACATTCATCAAAATCTTTATTGAGCCAATATCCTTTTGAGGATTTGAGAGTTGCCTTTTAGAGCTTCACTTGTACACTCATACCTGCTCTTTGAGAGAGTCTTTTGTTCTGAGTGATTGTGTATTCATACACCTTAAGGGAGGTTAGTTCCCTTGTTTAGATTCACAAGAAGAGGGTATATCTTCTTGTGTGAGAAGTCTTAAGGTGTGGTATCCTTAAGCAAGTCTAGGATTCTTGAGATTAGAATTCCTAGGAAAGTCTTGAAGTGAGGTATCTTCAAGCAAGAGAGCTGAAGTTCATGTGACTTGAACTTTCAGGGTTTAGGATTCTTGTGACTAGAATTCCTAGGTTGTAACGGTTTGTTAAGCACCCGTAAGCTTAACGTAGATAGTGAAATCTTCAAGTGAGACTTGAAGGGCTGGATTAGCCACACTAGTAGAGTGTGTGTGAACCAGGATAAATTTCTTGTGTCCTTCATTCTTTTAATTCCGCATTTAATTCCTGCTTATTTCGTTTTTATTCGATTATCGCTATTCACCCCCCCTCTAGCGAAGGGCTATTGTTCTAACAATTGGTAGCGGAGCCTAACTCTCTGAAAGACTTAACCGTTTGAGAGGTAAATTTCCATGGCTTGTTCAAATTATTTGTATGCAGGAATCATTGAAGGACAATCCACTACCCGTGCACCATTCTTTGACGGGACAAATTACGCATATTGGAAGGAAAGGATGAGAATCTTCATCCAAGCCAATAACTTTGCAGCTTGGCTAACGATAAAGAATGGCGTTCAAGTTCCGACAAGGACGGAAGCAGGGTACAACGAAGATGACATCCAAAGAATCGAAAACCACTCCAAGGCAATACACATGCTCCAATGTGCAGTCAATCCGAATGACTATCAAATGATCTCGCACTGCGCAACGGCCAAGGAGATGTGGGAAATGCTGGGAGTCATCTATGAGGAAACCGACAGCAAGCAAGATGAAACTGTCAACCTCTGTTGCATGGCAAATGAAGAATCTCCGGAAGAGGTAAGTACTTCCTATTCGAATGATGATTATACATTTGAAGAGCTGCAAGATGCATTTAGTGAATTGTATAGTAAATTCATTTCTGTCTCAAATGTTAATAAGAACTTAAAGAAACAGAACAAGACCTTAGAAAATAATGTAGAATTATTATCACATGATAAGGATAAGTTATCTAGTGAAATTGATAAGCTTGAAAAGGATAATGAGAAATTATCAAATGATAAGGAAGAATTATCAAGTAAAATTGATAAGCATGAAAAGGAAAAGCATGCTCTTAGTATGTCTTGCAATGAACTTAATGAGAAGATTTCTTCTAATGTATGTGCTTGTGTTGAATTGAGAAAAGAGAATGAATCTCTTAAGCATCAAGTTGATGATTTGAAGAAAACAATAGAGAAATTTACAAATGGTAGAGATAGTCTTAATCTTCTTCTAGGACAACAAAGAAGTCCAACACAAAAAGAAGGATTAGGTGCATCTAATGTGTCAAATGATGTCAAACCTACTGTGCTTAATGCTAAGATACATAAACATGATGCTTCATCTTCTACTTATCATATTAGATCACATGTTCATGACACAAGATCATGTATTCATCATAGAAGGTCATATGGTCAAAATGCCAAACCAAATGCAAGTAGTGGAAAAGTTCACTATGCTAAAATGTATGCTTACAATGGTAGATCAAATGCTAACGTTGGAAGATCACATATACGCACTGCTAAAAATGAAAGGCTACAACTTACAAAACCTAGGAAATATGTGACTCAATTTAGGGAAAACAAGTATGATAGATTGCATGAACATAGGCAATATGGTACCTATAACCAACCTAGAAGAATGCACAATCCTAACGTTACTTGTCACTATTGTAATAGGATAGGTCACATTGCACCGGTATGTTTTACTAGGCATAGACATTGGGCACAAGATAAGGCTCATCACTATTATGTTCCTCACCACCACGGACCCAAAAAGATTTGGGTACCAAAATCCCTTTGATTTGTTTTGCAGGTATGCTTGAAGGCATCAAGTGTACTTTGGTACCTTGATTGCGGATGCTCCAAGCAAATAACCAAAAGAAGCATCCAAATTCTTGAATGTGGCCACACTTGTTCAATTTCGGAAGAAATGCAAGGATCAAAAGATGATAACATCGATGTTCATTTTGGCAACATCGATGTTCCATGATTTTCAGCTCACTTGTGTTTTTCACCCAGAAGCTGAACAACATCGATGTTGTCTAGAAAACATCGATGTTCATGGAGAACCGCCAAGCCATAAATCAAGCATAAACATCGATGTTTTGTATCAAACATCGATGTTCGGTAAGAACTTTATTTTTCAGTAGCTTTTAAACATCAATGTTCACTTTATAAATATCGATGTTTAAATTATGCACATCGATGTTCCTCCTTTGTTATCACTTCAGTAAGTTAATTGTTCACATGAAGTTAGAAAATTTGGGTAGCATACTTATGACTAAATATTTCAGGAAGATTATTCAGGTTTCTTTCAATTCTTGTTAAGCATATAGTTAGTGCACAATTGATCAAATTTAGAAACACTAGCTAACTTGATGAACATTCACATGAAAGAACTTCATATCATACACAAAGCATAATTACTTTTATTGATCACAATAACTGAGTACAGCTGCTGAATCTTAAAACACAACACTCGATTACATTATATATATTCATTACAATTATTATCTGCTTCTAACGATTTGGTTCAGCTGTTACAGTAAAGCCATTAGGAGTATTAACTATATTAACCCTAATACAATGACTCCAAGCAAACCACATTCCACCCGAGTTGTTTTGGCCAGGAAGCTCGAACCGTTGTGTTGGTGGAAAGCGAAGAGGGATAGCTCCGTGATTTCCGGCTTGCTGCCATTGAGTCTCGGTAAGCAGAACCATATTGGGTTTATATTGGTTCTTCAGGTCTCGCAGGATTCGGACAAAATCTTGGGAACGTGCTGTGATGCCCCTGCAGTTCCACACCAAAAGGCGAATCTTTGGCCAAGTGGGCGCTACTCCAGTTGCTCGAGGAATGCTCTGAGCTGTCATAGTAATTTGGTAATGACCGCCTTCGTTCAACGTCTGGTAGGTTGGCACCAACTGAAGCTCCTGAAATTTTTCAGAAATAAAAAACATGGTGGAGTTAGCCGTACCATAGTAGGAAGCTCGCAGAGTTTGTTGATGATCCAGGAATATGACTTCCTCCATAGGGGTAATAAAGAATCGGGACGAATAGATTTCGTCTACAAAGACAAGGCGAAGAATTCTTCCTAGCTCCTCTAGCAACGGCCCTTGTTGCTCATTCACGATACTAAAGGACAACCGATTTCTTCTTCCTACGTTTGCACCTTCAACGAAAAAGACGGAGGAAGGGGCAGGCATTTTCTCTTTGTTTTTGATTTTTTTTACTAATCTCTCTTTCTGAAGTTGGCTTATAATTTTCTGTCTAATGAGCTTAATCCCTGCCTTTTATAGAATCAAAGCTGCAATGTTCCAAGGGCCGACCCCTACCACATTTGCCAGAGATTAGGAAATACCTCGACAAACAGAAACGCCAATTTCATTATTACTAACCGCCAATTTCTCAACTAATCAAGAATTTACTTTGTTGAAAATCCTAGCCTAACATTACATTATTGATTTGTCACGAGATTTACTGTCTATCTAGCTAGGTATCGGAGGCAACCAAAGTCCAACTGACAAGACATTTTCTCGCACCCGGCGTACTCACGACAAGGAGACAACTCCTCATCTTGGAAGAACAGGCCATCTTACTAATCTTAAGATTGTCACACATGTTTTATCTTACTAAAACTGGTGTATTCTCTTTGCTAACTTGAGCACCCGAGGCTCATCTAACTATGTTTGGCAGGTACCCCTCACTAAGGCCAAAAGACAGGGGGAACAAAAATCGGGTGCAACCAACAACATCAATATTGTTATCATACACGTCGATGTTTGATCAATTCAGATTGAAGCAAAATAGGAACCATCTTTCTAAACCCTCATCATTTCTTTTTGCTAATGCCAAAAAGGGGAAGATAGGAAGAAGTATATGCATCTAGATAGGGGGAATCATAAATTGAAACATATAGGGGGAATTTTTGTGTTAACATATACCTCTAATATTCGCATATACTTCTAATTGTTTATATTGGCATATACTTCTAATTGTTTGTCATTATCAAAAAGGGGGAAATTGTTAGAACTCATGGTTCATTGCAGGTTTTGATAATTGACAAACCAATTCAAGATCATGACAAAGAAGAAGCAAAAAGAAATGAAGTCAAACCAATCCTCAAGCACAAGAAACCATTCAAGAACAAAGGATCAAAATGAATGAGTACAAGAATTGAAGAGCCAAGAAAGAAGAGTTAGATCCA
>JAKUCV010006506.1:32339-45860 GCA_028386065.3 Turnera subulata
GAGAAGTCTTAAGGTGTGGTATCCTTAAGCAAGTCTAGGATTCTTGAGATTAGAATTCCTAGGGAAGTCTTGAAGTGAGGTATCTTCAAGCAAGAGAGCTGAGGTTCATGTGACTTGAACTTTCAGGGTTTAGGATTCTTGTGACTAGAATTCCTAGGTTGTAACGGTTTGTTAAGCACCCGTAAGCTTAACGTAGATAGTGAAATCTTCAAGTGATACTTGAAGGGCTGGATTAGCCACACTAGTAGAGTGTGTGTGAACCAGGATAAATCTCTTGTGTCCTTCATTCTTTTAATTCCGCATTCAATTCCTGCTTATTTAGTTTTTATTCGATTATCGCTATTCACCCCCCCTCTAGCGAAGGGCTATTGTCCTAACAGGTGGGTGTAAAACTCAATGTAAGTATCCGAGCATGCAAACTTGACAATCAAGAGCAGCGGAAAGACTCGAAAACCTTAGAGGATCCAAGTGAAGCAACTAAATCGAACAACAAAATGAATATACCTGAAACAGTTAGGATCTTTCACCTAATTGTAGAACCGAATCAGCTAGAGCCGGAAGGATATCCTGCTCCTCTACGGTATCCACACAAACCGTCAATCACAGGCCAGAATCGTCTCACGATCTCCAACCCCCGAGCACTCCCGAACCGTGGTGCTAGCTACGGATTTCTGGGAGCTTAATCTTGTGGTTTTGCGTTCTTCTTTCTTTCTCAAAGAAAGGATGTGTTGGTGTGTGTTCTTCCTGGTCTGAAAAACACTCTCAAGGCTCTCAAAACCAGAATGTAATCAGCCAATAACCCAAAGCATAGTCTAATTATGTCACTCAATTAGTGCTTATGGTAATGGCCAACATAATGGCCCATCATGATTAAGATACCCATTATCTTGTCTACCACTAAGCACTATTGGGATTACACATCACAAGCAATCAGGTTTGGCTCAATAATTCTGACAATTATTGAATCAAACCAGCCCAAAACGACCCTGGTCCAAACACAGTCCAACTATGGTCCAACCACACCTAGTCGAACCATGGTCCAACCACGGTTCAACCACCTGCTTGAATCAACGGCTCTAAGTGTGTGACCCTGTAGGCACTTGTAACGTCCGACAATAATTGTAAACTCATTTACAACTATAAGCAAAGAGCGGCGTCTAGCAACACATAATTGCTACCCGAACGACAAGATCAGTACTGATTCTATATGCCTCGGAACATGTCATCGTCCTTTCGTCCCATTATCAAGATTAAACCGAGACTTGGAAAATTTCAATCTCGTATATGTTTAATCTTAGTTTCTTGATCCCCGAGTTAACTGTGTAAAACGGATCCTAATGATATCACCATATCATATATTCCGAGCATGGCCATGCATTTACAGTTCAACTCTATCAAGAGACCCATCTGATAATATACCCGTTCTATGGGTCGGACGAATCCCATCTTGATCAATCAAAACCCACTACACATTTATCATATACCCAATGATTACCTTTAAGTCCACCCAGTTACGGATGACTAGGAATAATATCAAAGTATACGACTCATATGTTGGGAACCTTGATGATCTCAGGTCTAAGGACAATACATATAAGAACCACTAATGACAATCATATAATGTTCCATGTAGGGTTCTTATGTGGGTCGGCCCAGCCCACAAGTTCTCTAACTTTTACCCGTATGTAGAATTCATATCTCATATAATTCTCAACATACGCTAGTCTTAATTTATTATTACAACCCATCCATAATAATAATCGACTAGGGACATTTTAAGAATACAAAGTATTCTAGGGTTATAAATATGTGCAAGCGATTATCTCATAATCATATTTATTGAAATAACCTCAATATATGTACATGACTACAATCATCCATTGATTGGCTTTTGGGCATATTACTAAGAATCTCCCACTTGCACTAAAGCCAATCATCCATGTGTCTAATACCAATGGATGTAGCATGACCATCATGCTTCCGCTGTGTGAAAGGCTCAGCCAAAGGATCTGCTATAAAGTTCTCAGAAGGAACTTTGTACAGCCTAAGTTGTAAAGTTGGCAATTGTTTCTTTCTTAGAACTCTTCTAGCTCACAGCACCATCACCAAGACAAAACACATAACCTGATTGCGATCTAAAGTCATCCCTGTTAGTTTGGATGTTAGCATCTGTGTAACATTTTACAACAAGCTCATCAACGCTTCCATAGACAAGAAATGCATCCTTAGTCCTTCTCAAGAACTTAAGGATGTTCTTAACAGCTGTCCAGTGACTCTCACCGGGATCAGATTGATATCTGCTTGTGACACTCAAAGCATAAATGACATCCGGTCGAGTACATAGCATGGCATACATGATAGATCCTATTGCCGAAGCATAAGGGATCTTACTCATCCACTCTCTCTCCTTCGATGTACTAGGACATTGATTCTTTGAGAGAGAGATGCCATGTGACAAGGGCAAGAATCCTTTCTTGGAATCTTGCATGCTAAACCTCTTTAGTACCTTGTCAATATATGTACTCTGACTTAGCCCGAGAAGCCTTTTGGATCTATCTCTATAGATCTTTATACCTAACACATAGGCAGCTTCTCCTACGTCCTTCATCGAGAAACTCTTCCATAACCAAGTCTTTACAGACTGTAGCGTCGGAATATCATTCCCAATGAGTAGATTGTCGTCAACATATAACAACAAGAAAACAATAGTGCTCCCACTAACCTTCTTGTAAACACATGGTTCATCTTCATTTTTAATGAAACTAAACTCTTTGATTACTTCATTAAAACGAAGATTAAAAATCCTAAAAGCTTGCTTCAGTCCACAAATGGACCTTTGTAACTTGCATACCATATTAGCATTCTCTGGATCGACAAAACCTTCAGGTTGTGTCATATACACATCCTCTGAAAGATTTTCATTAAGGAAAGCGGTTTTGACATCCATTTGCCATATCTCATAATCATGGTATGCTGCTATAGCCAATAGAATCCGGATGGATTTAACCATGGCAACTGGTGAGAAAGTTTCAACATAGTCAATACTATGAACTTGCTTGAAACCTTTCGCAACCAATCGCCCTTTATAGGTAATCACATTACCATCCATGTCGGTCTTTTTCTAAAGACCCATTTGCACCCTATGGGTTTTACCCCTTCGGGTGGATCAACCAAGGTCCATACCTTGTTTTCATACATGGATTCCATTTCCGAATTCATGGCTTCTAGCCACTTCTTGGAGTCCGGACCCATAATGGCCTGCTGATAGGAAGTGGGCTCATCCTCATCTACGAGCATCACGTCTCCAGTATGAGTCAAAAGAAATCCATATCTCTCAGGCTCATACCGAATCCTATCCGACCTATGCAGTCTATGTGTTACTGGTACTGGATTCTCATCCACAACATCTTGTGGTTCCTGTCCTTGTTCCATCTCAACCTCTAGAACTCGAACTTCTTCGAGCTCTATTTTCCTCCCACTGATTCCTCTAGAAATAAATTCTCTTTCAAGAAAAATAGCAGTCCGAGCAACAAACACTTTGTGGTCGGTGGGATTATAGAAGTAATACCCTTTAGTTTCCTTAGGGTATCCTACAAGACGCAATTCTCAGATTTAGGGCCGAGTTATTTGATGCTTCACGTCTCACGTAAGCCTCACAACCCCAAATTCTCATAAAAGGTAAATTGGGATGCTTCCCAGTCCATATCTCATATGGTGTCTTTTCAACCGATTTAGATGGAACACGGTTAAGTGTAAATGCAGCACTCAATAATGCATGTCCCCAAAATGAAGAAGGAAGGTCAGCTTGACTCATCATAGAACGAACCATGTCTAACAAAGTTTTGTTCCTCCTTTCGGACACACCATTCCATTGAGGTGTTCCTGGTGGAGTAAGTTGTGATACTATACCACATTGCTTTAGATGATCAAGAAATTCTCGGCCAAAGTATTCACCTCCTTGATCTGATCGAAGCATTTTAATGCTCTTGCCGAGTTGATTATGTACTTCATTCTTGAATTTTTCGAACTTTTCAAAGGATTCTAACTTGTGTCTCATTAGATACACATAGCCATACCTATTGAAATCGTCAGTAAATGTAATGAAGTATTGAAATCCACCTCTAGCTTGTGTCGACATCGGTCCACATACATCACTATGTATAAGACCTAACAAGTCCGAAGCCCTTTTACCTTTACCAGCAAAAGGAGTCTTCGTCATCTTGCCTAACAAACATGACTCACATGTCTCAAATGATTCAAAATCGAATGAGTCTAAAAGTCCATCTTTATGGGGTTTAGAAATACGTGTCTCGTTTATATGGCCCAATCGACAATGCCTAAGATAGGTTTTATTAGAATAGTTCATTCTAACCTTCTTTGTATTAATGTTATAGATTGCGGCTTCTAGGTTAAGAACATACAAACCATTGCTTAAATATGCACCACCATAACAAACATCATTGAAATAAATAGAACAACAATTGTTCTTTATTACAAATGAAAAGCCTTTCTTGTCAAGGCAAGAAACAGAAATCAAATTCCTGCTTATGGTCGGTACATAATGACAATCGTCTAGTTCTAAAACAAAACCACTCGGTAAGGTAAGATAGTAAGTTCCTACGGCTAATGTAGCAACTCTTGCTCCATTTCCCACAGGCAGGTCTATCTTACCCTTTGCCATTCTCCTACTCTTTCTCAGTTCCTTCACATTTACACAAATGTGAGAACCACATCCCGTATCTAATACCCATGATGCTGAGATAGAGATATTAGCTTCTATAACGAAAATACTTGAAGCGGAAGTCTTACTTCCCTTCTGCTTCTTTACCTCTTCAAGGTAAACAGGGCAGTAACGTTTCCAATGACCGGACTTCTTGCAATGGAAGCGTTGACCTTCCTTTGCAACACCACCTTTGGGTTTCAGCACTCGTGAAGAAGATGCACCAAACCTTTTGGAAAATTTTTTCACCTTGCCCTTACCCTTTCCCTTGCTACTTCCAACCATCATAATGCTGTTGGATTTGTTTGACTTCATCTGTTGCTCAGCTTTTCTTAGCTTGTTGAGCAACTCAGACAAGGATTTGTCAAGATCATTCATATTGAAGCTTATGACAAATTGGCTGTAACTCTCCGGCAACGATTGCAGGACTAGATCAACAGCCAACTCCTTCTACAAAGGAAAACCAAGACCCTCAAGGCTCTCAATGTATCCAATCATTTTGAGCACATGAGGTCTTACGGGTGATGACTCAGCCATCCTGCATTGGAACAATGCCTTAGAGGTCTCATACCTCTCAGGTGTTCGATCACATCGAACGCCCCAAATTTCTCATGTTGCTTCTGAAGCTCAGAGTCCATGGTTATAAGCATAAGGCATGATGCATCCAATGCATCATCAAGATGCTTCTTGTAAGCATCCCTTCCTGCCCTAGAAGCACTAGGCGCCGGTTCATTTGGAACAGGCCCTTCGAGGACATACAATTTATTTTCTTGTTTGAGGACTATCCTCAAATTACGATACCATTTTAGGAAGTTATTCCCATTCAGCTTTTCCTTCTAAAGGACCGATCGCAGTGATATTGTGCTAGTGTTTTGTGCCATGGAAATTCTACAACAATGATCAACTCACACAAATAAGAGTCATGCATAAAAAATCATTTAACAACGAATTTTATTAAAAGAAGCTCCTACTACATAAATCAAGACAATCATATAAGTAGGCCAAGATCCATATTTCACTACTAGATAAGTCAGCTTTGGCTGATCGCTTACTTCATAGCTATTTAGGTAGACAAATCTTGTCAATTACATCTCATGTAACTCTTGGATAGTTGAGTGAACAACACTTGTTCTTGTTTTTCTTATAGACATTGCTCAACTCCTTGCCTCTAAGTCCTTAATCCTATTAAGATGACCTAGTTAAGTCCAAACCCGGAATAAGCAGTTCAGATATTACAATTATCCAGTCGCACCTTGCTATGATAAACATTGGCACCTTGCTTTGGCAAAACCTACCAAGTGTTGATCTAAGCAATGATGAGTGCTTATCAACAAAGGCAACTAAGAACTTAATATTTACATCAACATATGTATAATGAACTCAACATATAATGATCATGCTACATCACATATAACACATCATATATATTTGCATGAACATATCAACATATGCACATAAATTCGTTTTAGAGCTTCACGAGATGCTCCGCTACCACTGTAAGTATCCGAGCATGCAAACTTGACAATCAAGAGCAGCGAAAAGACTCGGAAACCATAGAGAATCCAAGTGAAGCAACTAAATCGAACAACAAAATGAACATACCTGAAACGTTAGGATTTTTCACCTAACTGTAGAACCGAATCAGCTAGAGCCGGAAGGATATCCTGCTCCTCTACGGTATCCACACGAACCATCAATCACAGGACGGAATTGTCTCACGATCTCCAACCCCCGAGCACTCCCGAACCGTGGTGCTAGCTACGGATTTTTGGGAGTTTAATCTTGTGGTTTTGTGTTCTTCTTTCTTTCTCAAAGAAAGGAAGTGTTTGTGTGTGTTCTTCCTGGTCTGAAAAACACTCTCAAGGCTCTCAAAACCAGACTGCAATCAGCCAATAACCCAAAGCATAATCTAATTATGCCACTCAATTAGTGCTTATGGTAATGGCCAAAATAATGGCCCATCATGATTAAGATACCCATTATCTTGTCTACCACTAAGCACTAATGGGACTACACATCACAAGCAATCAGGTCTGGCTCAATAATTCTGACAATTATTGAATCAAACCAGCCCCAAACGACCCTGGTCCAACCACGGTTCAACTACGGTCCAACCACACCTGGTCGAACCATGGTCCAACCACGGTTCAACCACCTACTCGAATCAACGGCTCTAAGTGTGTGACCCTGTAGGCACTTGTAACGTCCGGTAATAATTGTAAACTCATTTACAACTATAAGCAAAGAGCAGCGTCTAGCAACACATCATTGCTACCCGAACGACAAGATCAGTACTGATTCTATATGCCTCGGAACTTATCATCGTCCTTTCGTCCCATTATCAAGATTAAACCGTGACATGGAAAATGTTAATCTCGTATATGTTTAATCTTAGTTTCTTGATCCCCGAGTTAACTGTGTAAAACGGATCCTAATGATATCACCATATCATATAATCCGAGCATGGCCATGCATTTACAATTCAACTCTATCAAGAGGCCCATCTGATAATATACCCGTTATATGGGTCGGACGAATCCCATCTTGATCAATCAAAACCCACTTCACATTTATCATATTCCCAATGATTACCCTTAAGCCCACCCAGTTGCGAATGACTAGGAATAATATCAAAGTATACGACTCATATGTTGGGAACCTTGATGATCTCAGGTCTAAGGACAATACATATAAGAACCACTAATGACAATCATATAACGTTCCATGTAGGGTTCTTATGTGGGTCAGTCCAGTCCACAATGAAACGACCGCATCCCAGACGCAAATATACAAAACATATATGGACATGAAAAGACTAAAACGCCCTTAAATCCAAGGATGCCACAACTCTGTGTAAAACTTCAATCTCAACTCCCAAAAAGTAGCATTCAATCAAAAATAAACATCGGAATATAGAAGATCCAAAATACAAACAGGCTCAACCAGCCAATAACCAACGACAAATCAACCGGAATAACAATGATCAAATCCAAGGCAAACCAAAACAACATCCCGAAAATGAATACGCAGTGGAAATCAATATTAAGTCAATGACAAGTTTAAACATATGCAGAATCAAACTATGGATCCACCCAGGAGGGTAGCGCGGCTACCTGCAGAGAAAGAGAGTCTGGAAGTCGATGAAGAAAGAAACTGTCTGCAGGCTGCTAATAATCTGAAAAACCACGGTGGCGATTATATGAGTCGCCTACTCAATGAACACTGCAAGACATATATACAGGCATACGAAGACAGGCTCGTAAGGTGAGTAAGTCCACGAGCACAAGCATGCACACAAACGACCAACACGTGTCAATACCATTTCCACAAGTGTTATGTGAATTCTCCGATTATTTCTTATCATTATCATTATCATTGTTATAGTTATAATGGGCCCTCTACTGTGTGCGTCGGGCGCGGTAGCGACTGGCCAGCTCCCCAGGGCATGAGCCCTAATATAAACACACACACACACACACACACACATATATATATATATATATATATATATATATATATATATATATATATATATATATATATATATATATCAACACATCGGAATGGGTAGGTTCCGACAAAGAAAACCACCAACAAGCAAGTGGCCGACAGCTCTATGAGGGGTGCTCTCCTCAAAGGAATATACAATCCAAAATCTTGGGGCACACCCATAGTCCCTAAGTCGCCGGCTCTGTGAGGGCTGCTCTCACCAAAGAAAGTAGATAATAGCAAATAACCAAGGGGTACACCCGAAAGATCCCCAAGGCGCCAGCTCTGTGAGGGGTACTCTCACTAATATACTAATCAAGGAGCGTACCCATCTATCCCCTCGTCGCCGTCTCTGTGAGTATACCTCACTATAATAACAGGACCCGAGGGGTACCCTCTCTCCCACTCGGTGCTACCGGTCAACAGCCCCACAGTAGAACTTATATTATACTGAATCATTATTATTAACAATCATGCATTCAACATAAAGTGTTTCCTCACATTCTGTGTACAGGTGGCGTGCCACCAAAATAGTCTCTAATTCGAGCCCAAGGCTCCCATAAATGTACATGATATTGGCAAAACATCACTCATATCATTGGCATGGCATATCAGCTCATAGTGATTAATATGGCAATACAGCCCACAGAAATTTCACATAGCATCACAGCATGTAAACAACAGGTACACAACACAGTCAATTGCATGCAGCATTCCAAGCAAGTAGTACTATCTAACCATACCAACAAGTATTCGCATACAAGCATATAAGTATTATAGAGTCACCTCAATTATGATGACGCTCTGCTTGACCAGCACTACCTCCTGCTGCTCCCGGGTTAGGTCTTGTGCCTATGCATAGACACCAATAGCTCACAATAAGAACTAACAAAAACATGCTTGCTAGTGCAGTGCATCTGTGAGCTAATCCAACCCGAACAATAAGTGATGGGGTTCACGGAACACACCCACCAATCTACTTCCACTCATGAGTTAGGTCCCCAAAACATGAGCCTAAGGTCTACAAGTTTAACGCCCAATTAAGTCTGAAATCTCGTTTGAGCCTAAAGCCCATATCATATCTAGGCCTAAAGCCCACCTCCTCATAACTCATCGTCTTAATCCATTTATGTCCTTGGGTTTAAAGCCCACTTATTTTAAATCTAAATACTTCACTGGGCCTACGGCCCATACCAACAAGTTACTATTCATAAAGACTATAGGCCTAAAGCCCATCTACTCTTAGGTGAAACCCGAGCCCATGGCTACGCATTCTAGACTTCTATGCACGTCGGATTTTACCCGGCCACGTCACTCAACTCGTCGCACTCGGTTTCTACTATTATTCGTTTCTTTCCAGTACATGGGTTACAAACTTTTCCCGTACATGACATGTGCAAAATTAAATACAAGCCCAACCGGGATTTACCGTTAATAACTAGAGGGGGTATTTGCCTTGTCGTAACAGTCCCAAACTTCGTCGGAGAAAAACCGAGCCCTCACCGGAACAGTACACGAAACGCCGGATTCCGGTCAATCCCGCCGGAACAGTGACTGAGCTCGCTGAATGAAACACCCGTGTCCCAATTTTACAAATAAGATACTTAAATAAAGGAAATTACCAAAATACCCCTGAAACCCGGGACACGAAATCCAATATCAACAATATCCAAGACTCTTACTAAAAAACGAGATGTCATAAAGAACAAAACAATCCGGCTTAACAAGCCACAAGTCAACCCGACATCCTGCCGAAACATCATCAATACATAAACCCGACAACCCGCCGATAAAGTAATCCAAAATCAATAGTGACATCTCAATAAAAATTCATTGCAGCGGAAGAAACAAACGGAGTAAAAATAAGAGAAACAAAACAACATGCATGCCGACTCTATGGATCCAACCGGGAGATCAAGCACAGCTACCTGCTGAGATAACCACGTCCGTACTTCGGGAAAAGAGGTTAGAGGTTGCACGCTATTTAAAGTCTGAAAAACAACGTTGGCGATTATGTGAGTCGCCTACTCAGCGAGCAATATAAATCTAATTATGAAGGTGTGCAGATCAAGTCCGAAAGGAAAAGAGAGCAACAAGACAAGTAAGCAACATACAACAATCAGTACTAACATGCCAAGCCAATCAAGCAAACAGTTCATTATTCTCCATCTGTTGTGTGTTAAGTTTTCTTATTACATTTTATTATTCAGGGCCCCTACTGTGTGCGTCGAGCTCGGTCCCGTCTCATGAGGCAACCAGGCATAAGCCCAAATAAAACCAGGCACGAAGCCCAACATATCCATAGAGAGAGAGAGAGAGCGAGAGAGACAGAGAGAAAGAGGGTGGTAGAAAGGGAGAGGTAGAAGGAGGGAGGTAGAACCGGTCATCACAGACCCATATGCATATCCGCATACCACATGCTAACCCGCATGCAAACCCGAGGGGTATCACTTCCCGCTCGAACCAACCGGTCATCAGCACACAATAGCCTAACTTCTACTGTACATTATTCTTATTCACAAATTATAAGCTCATGTGTGCCAAGAGATTGAGATTTAACAGGGTTGTGTGATAAAACAACTCAATCAGATAACCGGGTCTCCGACCCACAATACATCACACAAAACACCCAGAATCACACCACATGTTATAATCCATAACAAATCCAAACATCCAGCTCATAAGCAAATAGTACACTTAGGCACACAATACAGATTACGGCATGTTAGCAAACAAGTATGCAACTGAAACAAACCAATCCAACGAGCTCATGCATACAGACATAAAAAGACGTATAAATTCACCTCAACGACGATTGTCCTGTGGAGCTTTGCCCAAAATAGATCCTCCAGCTCCCGAAGTATTACCCGTGCCTGAATACCGGCACACACAACAAATTACAAACAATAACAATAAAGACGTGCATGCATGTAACTATAATGCTCAACTGAGTAAAACCCGTCCCTAGATAGCCAATTATGAAATTCCCGGGTCCAAACCCGACTTAATGTTCTCTCACCAAAACTCCGAGTATCGGGACCTAAGGTTCACCGGGCTTAAGCCCAACTAAGTCCAAGAGTAGTTCCCGGGCCTATGGCCCACTCATTATGTCCTTTACGAGTTTCCGGCCTTAAGCCCAATCTAAGCCCAAACTCAATTTCCGGGCCTAAAGCCCACTTCATTAAGTCCTTATTTAACCAATTATAAGATTGGGCTCAAAGCCCGTTACTTAAGTCCAAGGTCAATCCGAGTCCAAAGATTCCCGGCCTAAGGTTCTACCCGTGTCGGTAATTACCGGCCTCATACTACTCACACTCTCGGTTTCCACTAAACACAATTAATTACATAACCCAATTCCGAATTATTAGTACATGCTGGATATAGAATTAAAAGTACACCAAATATATATCGTGGAACGCCGAAACAAAAACCCGAGCCTTCGCCGGAATATTCCCGAGCCTTCGCCGGATTCCGATGAACTCCCCGGAAAACACCCAAAACTGCCACTACACCACCAATCTATCCCACAGTTCTGCCAAACCAAAACATCCAAAATCAACCGACCACAAGAGCTACGCTACGGAACCAGATCTAAGAATTGTAAAGAAAAAACCAAGGGGAATTCTGGGTCCTTACCGGAAACCAAGCCAGGTGACGGATCTGAGCACGACAACAACAGCAACACCCGAGGGCACCTCCCAGTGGTCTGCCGGACCCGACGAACGGCTCAAATCCCGAGCCTCCCCCCGGTGAAGAAGCCCCTGCCTCAACAAACGACGCCCACACAGCCACACCAACATCACCATACCCGCATCAATTCCCAACAAACCACCCAAACACACACGCACATAGTCCCGCCGGAACCAACCCCGAAGCAACACACCCACGTCGGCCACCAATCCGACCCAGATAACACAGCAACAACAACACAACCACCACGACACCACACAGACCCGCCATCGTCCGACCACCACAAAACCCAACACGACCGCCACCCAACACAACCCCAAAACGGATTAGCCACAACTCACTAAAAGAAAGAAATAAAGGAAAAGAGAAGAAGGGGTCGGAAGCTTACCCAACCCAAGCAACGGCGACGGCGACCCAGATTAGCTCCCGGTTCCTCTGCTGCCACGATGGCCGTGGTCACGGCGTAGAGGAGGGAAACGAAGAGGAAGAGACAGTGTGAAGACGAAAGGGAAGAGAGGAGGAAAACGGAGGGATGACCGAAAGAGAGGGAGAGGAAGATGAGAAGGAGAAGGAAGAGAGGGAGAAGGGAGAGAGAAAACGAAAAAGAGGAAGAAGAGAAGGGGGTAGGCGGCGGCTGCAAACAGAAAGAAAGAAGGAATAGAAAAGAAAGAAGAGGGGAAGAGAAAGGAAGCGGGCTAGGGTTGGCCGCCCTAGTGGACGACCCGTCGTCCGCTTAGGCGCGGTCAACCCTTGCCTGGTCACTTGTTTTTTTTTTTAAGCAGTTACCAAAACGACGTAGTTTCGGGGAAACTGCTTCAAAGTTTAATTCTCAACGAAAGCCGAACTCGTCATACACAACTTAATTCCAATATAACCAAGGTAAAATAATTTATTCCCTTGTCCAAAAATTCAGAAATTCCTCAAGGGTAAAATTGGAATAAAAATTCCGAAAATTCCGAGAAAAAATCAAATTCTGAAAATTCGGGGCGTTACAGTTCTACCCCACTTAAGGAAATTTCGTCCTCAAAATTACATGATGAGAAACAACAAAACAAATGGGGGTACTGCTCCCGCATATGGGACTCAACCTCCCAAGTAGCCTCATTTGGAGAATGACAGCTCCATCTAACCTGAACCATCGGAATAACTCGATTCCTCAACTGTCGCTCCTCCCGAGCTAGAATCTCAACCGGCTCCTCTACGTAGGTCAAATCCTCAGAGACCTCCACCTCTGTCGGGGATACAACATGACTAGGATCAGACCGATAACACCTCAGCATCGAAACATGGAATACATCATGTATGCGTGACAGCTCCTCCGGTAAAGCCAACCTGTAGGCCAGCGGACCAATCCGCTCCATGATCTCATAAGGACCAATATAAAGAGGGCTCAACTTGCCCTTCCTCCCAAACCGGATAACAGCTCTCCAGGGAGCAACACGGAGGAAGACTCTGTCACCTACATTGTACTCCATCTCCCGACGATGCTTATCGGCAAAACTCTTTTGCCGGTCCTGAGCAGCTCTCATACACTGCTTAACCACCTCGATCTGATCAACAGTCTCCTGGACTAGGTCCGGACCAATCACCTGTCTCAGACCTTCCTCATCCCAACAGATCGG
>JAKUCV010006507.1:0-19595 GCA_028386065.3 Turnera subulata
TATTATTACAACCCATCCGTAATAATAACCGACTAGGGACATTTAAGAATATACATATCAAATATATATATATACTAGGGTTATAAGTATGTGCAAGCGTTTATCTCATAAACGATACTTATTGGAATAACCTTAAAGTGTATGTACATGACTATAAATGAACATCCATGATTGGCTTTTGGGCATATTACTAACAATGGCCACCACAAAACAGTCTTAAACCATCGAGTCGTACCACTACTTACCACGTGACAATTATATTATCATCATCAAAACCAAACCACATGGATCAACATCCCTAACCAAAATACCGGGATAGACATCCCTATCCAAAATCAAGGATCGACATCCTTATCACAATTTATTATTTAATCCATTAGACTTAAGGCCAAAGACACGAAAATAAATATCCAAAACTCAATGCACGGGGATAAACATCCCAAAAACCAATCAAGATACTGGGATAAACATCCCGACAACAATCACAACAAATGTAGCAACCAACAGTGCATTAATCAACAAACACAATAACCGAGTAATACAGGCACATGTTGAAGGAAATCCATCCTCACCTTGGCCGATTACTCAACTCTGGAGACAATGACCGGTCCCAAGCCGGCTCCTCGGGAAACCGCCCGATATCCAAACCTATACGACAAAACAATATACTCACATAAATGCGCATAATCGGTATGCTATGATGCCAAAACTGCGAAATAACCCATCTCGGTTCATATCCTTTATTATCATCTTTTACCGAAAATATTATACCGTACGTATATCCGAATATAATTTCGGTACCCTACTTTAATTAAAACTCTTTTAAATATATTTTCATAAATTAATTATACTTTTTACAAAATATAATCACCATAATTTCCCAGAAAAATAATAACGTATTTATAATTTCCAGAAACTATATATAGTATTTATCTTTTTCTAAATATATATAATAATATTTTCCAACACAAAATATAATTAATTTTAATTTTCAAAGTACATATATTTATATATCCACAACCATAATTTTCCAGGAAAAATAATATATATTAAATTTCTAGAAATTATTTTCATGGTATATATATATTTTTCCAAATAATATTAGTTTTTCCAAAACATAACTTAATTATTTATCAAAGTATATATATTTATATTTTTTTCTCAAAATAGCAGAATTAGTTTGATCATAATTTTCTCAAAGTAAATATATTTTTTTTCCAGAGTTAAATACCAGCAGAATAAATATATATATATATATATATATGTTTTTTTCTTATTTTTTAATAAGGTCAACCCGGTCCCAGGTCGGTCAACCCAACCCAGAACCAGGCTCGATCGGGTCACGACCCGCCCGTGAAAACGGGTTGCTCACCTGCAGCGGCGACCGGCGGCAACACAGGCGCGAGGAAGAGAGCATGGGGTCGGCGACATCGAGGCGACTCCAAGGGCGGTGGAAACTAGGTGCGGCGACGTCGGCGTGAGGCGGCAGGCACGGCGAAGGCGACGGCTTTGAGGTCGCCATGGCACGGCGAAGGCGATGGTATCGGCGGTGCAGCGAACGGCGGCGTAGAACTCTTCGGTGTGTACAGTGGCAGGGGAAGCTCGGGGGTGACGAACTGTTCACTCTGGGTTTTCTTTTTTTTTCATTTTTCTATTTTATTCTTCTCTTTTTTTTTTCTTTCTATTTTTCTTTCATTTTCTTTCTTTTTTTCTGTTTCTATATTTTTTTTCTTTCTTTCTCTTTTTTTTTCTTTTTTTTTCTTTCTCTCTTTTTTTCTTTTCCTCTCTTTTTCTTTTTCTTGTCTTCTTCCTCTTTTCTTCTTCCTTTCTTCCTCTGCTTCCTGCCCGATTCCTGCTTTTAAACTGTTTTTTTACTATTCAACATGTGAAGCTTCAATAATGCAGCTTGTCTGCATTATGGAGCGAGTCCGGTCCGGACCAGAAAATAACTGATACCCCCTTAGTTATTTTCCGGTGTGATTTCTCTGAGGCTTTCGGGACCCGGAAAAAATACCTACTTAGGCCCGAAAAATCCACGGAAAAATCTCAAGCGCGAGAAAACCCTCGGTTACGAAAAACGACGTCCGATTTACCTTGAATTAATTACCCAAGATTAATTCAATGGTAAATCACGGTAAAAAGACTTTTACAATCCCGGTAAAAATCCAAATTTTTACCCGGGCTGTTACAGTCTACCCACCTTAAAAAGAATTTCGTCTTCGAATTTCCATCTTATCCGTGGGCCCTACCACGATAAGCTTCTGGTATACTCCACCAGGTGTCCAAAATCAACATGAGATACCGCTTATACCCTTAAGCGACATCTCCTCCGCTTATATAAACCAAACCTCATGACTGGCAAACTCACACACAGCCATGGACTCTCCAATTCGATCTCGGACTACCTCAGACTCCGAGAACAATAGCTATATCGGTGGCACTGCTTTCCCGACAAGCTCCGATGAAGAACCGCCAAAGAAGCGCTTCAAGACGAACATCGTCGGTCTGAAAGAACACATGGTCGTCTCCAGCAGACGGCGAAAGAAGCGTGCTCCCAAAGAAGCTGAGGATAGGATGGGCAAGGCAACTGCTGAAAGCAGCACTCCGCAGCAGACACTGACGCAGCTGAACGTCTCACTGAAGAAGATCAGCTCGGCGGTGATGCAGATAGAACTGGCGTGCACGGAACTCTTTCCTCACGTCAAAAACGTCTAAAAACTTGTAAAAGATCTAGAGAAGCAAGTAGCTCCATAGAGTACTTCTTCTCCTGTTGTAAAACCGTTATGAATTAAATAAAATAAGTTTTCTTTTAAAATCAAAACTCTTATGTTACGATGTCTTGTGTTTAAACAGAAAAACAAAACATCACAAAGTAGATTAAAAATCAACAATAAAGATGTAAAATCAAATATAAAGAAATTAAAAACAAAATTCATTTAACAAAACCAAAACATAAAGAAGTTAAAACAAAATATATTTTCATGTTCGGCGCTCTAGATCGGTCGTAAACTTACTCGATCCCGAGAAACGTGACATGCAGAGCTAACGGTGACGTCAGTTCCCTCGAAAGAAACGTTACCCACTTGTTCACAAATTCCGCATGAGCCAAAAACGTTTGTCAAGTCTCGTATCTCTCCACGATGTCTGAACAGGTGTAAGCTTGTCGCACATGCGCTCTACTCGAGGTATGGTCCCATCAGTCTAGCCTCAACAGTCACAGATGCATGTGATAAAAGATGTAGAAAATAATGAAAAACCATAGAAAGAACGCCAAGGTAGCCAGGGCGTTAGAAAATTGTGAGATGGAAAAGGGTTGAAAAACACTGACATTGTAGCCCGAAAAATGTATAAAGTAACGAAGCAATAAATGAAGCAACGGCAAAATTTTCAAAAAGCAAAATCTTGAAAATCGAAAACAGTAATCACGCTCCCCATAAGAGTATAAAAGACGGAGCGGTGAGGTGTAAATCATCAAAGCATCTTAAAGCAAACAAACGCTCAGGCAAAGAAACCTCAAAACTCAGGAAAAACAAAACACCAACACGTCCAAAACACAATGCCTGCTCCATCATCCGTCTTCTTCGTCGAAGGTGCCAATCTAGGCAGAAGACACCGGCTGGCCAACAGCATGATCAACGAGCGTCCGGAGGAACTACCAAACGAGCTCGGCAGAATGCCCCGTCTGGTCTTCGTCGACGAACTCTACTCGTCCAGATTCTTCGTCACTCCTATGGAAGAGACGTTCTTCCAAGAGGACCATGGCACTCTGAGGACCTCCTTCTACGGCTCGGCCAACTCCGTCATGTTTTTCATCTCTGAAAGACTTCAGGAGTTCAACCTAAAGTCCACTTGCCATTTCCTGGAGCAAGGTACCTACTACCAGCTCTCGATGACGGCCCAGAGCATGCCCAGAGTCACTCGGTTACCCGCAACTTGGCCGAAGGCCCGACTACTGGTGTGGAACTGCATAGGAGTCGCTAGGCATTCCCAGGAGTTCTCGCGTACCCTGAGGGACTTGAAGAACCAATACAAGCCAAACATGGTTCTTCTCACGGAGACCCAGTGGCAGCTTGAAGACGATCACGGTCTCATCCCACTCCGGTTCCCTCAAGCAAACCGGTTCGAGCTTCCTGGCCAGGACAACAGGGGCGGCATGTGGTTCTCGTGGAGCGACAACATCACGGTCAACATCAACAATGACCCCAACAGCTTCAGGGTCAACGTCGTTCCAAGGCGATGAATGTATTTTTTTTATAAAATATCAATGTAATATTTATGTTTGTAATGAAAATATTAGTATTATTAATAATATTTATATTTTCTCTTATTTATGGCATCATTACCTCTTATGTGTATGTTCTGCGACAGCTGGCGTCCCTTGACTAGATCCATAATGCACTAACTAAAATGATATAAAATAATAAACAAATGGAGCGAACTATGCAAACATGGACAATAAACACACAAGGACTTCCCAACAAGACCTAACGCCCGCTCCACTACCAAAATGAAACGCCCTGACCGATATTTACCGTACACAGCAAACACGTGCCGGAACTGTGACGAACCAACCAAACCTAGCCCAGCATACAGCGTATACAACAGTAACTCGGGCTCAACAGCCCAAAATAAAAACATCAATAACAACATAACCAGCCCAAAATAAAAACATCAATAACAACATAACCAGCCCAATGGCCCAACAATAGCAAAAATAATGCACAGCGGAAGACTTAATAACTCACAAGACACTGTATGCAACACATGATGCAACCTATGGATCCAAGTCCTGTCCAAGGGATAACGCCGCAGCCTATCTGGAATGCACCAAACCTGTACCATAAATAACTCATCCTACGGGATGAAAGGCCGCAGGTGAGGGGTGAGTCCGAAGTACTCACCGACGAAGGATAGACAATCAATATGCAACACTATAATTACTCAAGGTCAAAAACAAGGAAAAACCGCCAAAATACACCAAACCGAAAGACTCGACCCTAAACCGGTCCAAGACCAAAAAGACTCAAATAAAAATCCAATTTTTCCAATTTTATCTTTCCGGGCCCCGTCACGGATAAGCTAGGGGTCAGACCTGGTTATCAACATATTTCGGGTGCCAGACCAAATCCAAGAGAACCCAGGGATCGACATCCCAAAAATAGGAACCCAGGGATAGACATCCCAAAAACAATCACGGAATAGACATCCCAAGCATAGACATGCTTATCACAAGTAACCCAGGTCATGGCCACCACAAAATAGTCTTAAACCATCGAGTCGTACCACTACTTACCACGTGACAATTATATTATCATCATCAAAACCAAACCACAGGGATCGACATCCCTAACCAAAATACCGGGATAGACGTCCCTATCCAAAATCAAAGATCGGCATCCTTATCACAATTTATTATTTAATCCATTATACTTAAGGCCAAAGACACGAAAATAAATATCCAAAACTCAATGCACGGGGATAAACATCCCAAAAACCAATCAGGTAGAGAGGAAGGAAAAGGAGGCGGTGAAGAATCAGGTAGAGGGAAGAGAAAATAAAGAAGAAAATGGAAAGAAAAAGACAGGGAAGAAAAGAAAGGTGTAGGGACCGGTTGAAAAAAAGCGGGAAAGAAAAGAAGAAAACGTGGGCGGCGGGAGGAAAAAGAGGGAGAGAAGAAGAAAAAGAAAGAGAAAAAGAAAGAAAGAAAGAAAGGAAAAGAAAGGTAAGTGGCCACGTGGCAAGCCACGATTGGCCGGTTCGGATTCTCGTGTCGGGATAACGAAATCGCAGGGGTACTCCTGTCTCTTCGGATTTTCCGCCCCGAGTCCAAAAATATAACTTGGGCTCGGAAAATCCGATTAATACCCCTGAGCATCGTCCAAGTCTCGGAAATGAAAACCGAGGCTCGATAAGCCTTGGAGGAGGCTCGAAAATCCCGAGTAACACTCGAAAAATAATTCCGAGGCTCGGTTATCGAAAGAAACTCCAGAATGTCGCGTATCCTCAGTGATCGAAACGAAACTCGGTTATTCTCGGGAAATACTCTCGATAAAGCTCGGTCCGATAGAATCCTCGAATTACGGCGTTTAAAATTATAATTAGTAAATATTATCTTTACAACACAAGTATTCCGTCCAAAATAATAATGAAAGTATTATTATTACTGTTGGTTTGGAAAATAATAATGGTAGAAATAATATTAATCATCTATGGAGTAGTAAAAATGATAAAAAATTATATTTTTAATTAACTCGGGTTGGTAAAATTTTCGATTAACCGCGATAAAATTTATTTACCACAGTAAAAGTTAAATCAACTTGGTAAAAATCACGGAAAATTTACCCGGGTCGTTACAATATTGTTGATAGTAAATATCTTTATCATTATTCTTCGTTCTTCGAGTATTCTAATTTTTTTCCGCAGTTTTAGAGGAGTATGATGATGAAATCTATACAAATAAAGTTTTCGTAGTAATAAATGTCGTTCATTATTTGCTATAATAATACTAAGTAAGGGTATTTTTTTCTTTTAATTTCTTCTCTCTATTTTTAAAGTTTGTATTTCTATATATACTGGGCAGTTATAATACAATACAAGAAGATGCGCCTTCTATGAGGTTTTTGTGTATGCAGAGTAGTAATGCGTATAAGTATGCAGGCGGCATAAAATAATTTGTGTGTTTTTATTATTATTTTATTGCCAAAGGAGGCAGAAGAAATATTTTGCACTTTTTTTCTTTTATTTTCAATGATATATAATAATTTAGTATTTTAATTTTGTGGAGTTATTTAGATAATTTTGCACGACTTTAGAAGAGTATTATGATGAAATTCTATACAAAAAGAATTATTATAAGAGACTACATATTATTCATTAGTGTATCACTCATTATTTTTTATGTTAATATTAAGTAAGGTTATATTCGTCTTTCAATTTTTGTATTCTTTTTTAATGAGTTCGTGCTTTTATATATAGTATAGATTATCTTCATAGCCATTGTTATTTTTGTTGGTAGTTTTTGTTGATTATTCGACTATTCTTTGTTTTTTTTATTCTTCATAGTTTTTGTTGATAATAAACTCCAGCCATACCTGTTATAAGTTCTTGTGATTATTCCTCTCTATGATTATTTTTTCGTAGACGTTGTTGTTCGTAGTTTTAGCTGATTTTTCGAATGTTCTTCTACATATTTTTATTGATTTTTCAAACATTATTGTTCTTTGTAATTCTTGGTAGCTATTGAGAAAATATAAATAAATACTTATATATTAATCATTAATGAAACGCCCCGACCCGTATTTACGATACACAGTAAACACGTGCCGGAACTGTGACAACCCAACCAAAATAAGGCCAGCATACAGTGTATATAACAGGAACACGGGCTCAACAGCCCAAAGTAGAAAACATCACAAATATCAAAACCGGCCCAATGGCCCAATAATAATAAAAGTATGCACAGCGGAAGACTTAATAACTCACATAAACACTGTATGTGATACTAATGCAAACTATGGATCCGAGCCCTGTCCAAGGGATAACGTCACAGCCTGTCGGGAATGCACCAACCCTGTACCACAGTAACCCATCCTACGGGATGAAAGCCCGCAGGTGAGGGGTGAGTCCGAAGTGCTCACCAACCAAGGATAAATAGAGATATGCAGGCATCTATAATACTTCAAAGAAGAAATACAGACAATATTCACAACCATACCAAGCCAATACCATACAAGACAGACCAACCCAAAGACACGACCCAAGCATACCAAGGACTTTATTATTATTCCAATTTTATCTTTCTAGCCCCGTCAGGGATAGGCTAAGGTCGTACCAGGCTATCAACCTGTTTATGGTGCCAGATCAAAAAGAACCCGGGATCAACATCCCAATATCAAATCTCAGGGATCAACATCCCAATCACAATCTCAGGGATCAACTTCCCAATCACAAATCCGGGATCAACATCCCAATCACAATCTCAAGGATCAACATCCCAATCACAAATCCGGGATCAACATCCCAATCACAATCTCAGGGATCAACATCCCAATCACAAATCCGGGATCAACATCCCAATCACAATCTCGGGAATCAACATCCCAATCACAAATCCGGGATCAACATCCCAATCATAATCTCAGCGGAAAGAGCAGCCGGCGAGGGAGAAGAGGAGATGGTGGTGGAGGATCGGTGGAGGTGGCCAGCGGCTCTTCCCCCTCCCCTTCTTTTCATTTTTTTCCTTCTTCCCTTCTTTTTTTTTCCTCTCTTCCCTTTCTCTTTTTTTTTCCTCCCGATTCTCTTTTTTTCCTTTTTCTTATTTCTCTCTTTTTCCTCTCTTCTCTCTTTTCTTTTTTTTTCTTCCCCTCTCTTCCTCTCCTGCTTCACCGGTCTTTAAACTGTGTTTTGTTTTTTTTTTAACTATTAGACATGTGAACCAATAATGAAATTCGTCTGTATTACGGGCGAGTCCGATCCGGACCAGAAAATAACTGATACCACCTTGGTTATTTTCCGGTGTGGTTTTCCGAGAAATTCCGAAACCTGAAAAATACCAACTTAGGTCCGAAAAATCCACGGAAAAATCACGAGCGCGGGAAAACTCTCGGTTTCGAAAAACGACTCCCGATTTACCTTGAATTAATTACCCTAGATTAATTCAACAGTAAATCACGGTAAAAAGACTTTTACAGTCCCGGTAAAAATCAAAAATTTTACCCGGGCTGTTACAGTCTACCCATCTTAAAAAGAATTTCGTCCCCGAAATTCCGTCTTATCCGTGGGTCCTACCACGATAAGCTTCTACCACGTTAAGCTTCTGGAACACTCTGCCAGGTGTCCAACCTCAACATGAGATACCGCTTATACCCTTAAGCGACATCTCATCCGCTTATAAATACCAAACCTCATGACCGGCATACTCACACACGGTCATGGATTCTCCACTTCGATCTCGAACAACCTCTGACTCCGAGAACAACAGCTACATCGGCGACACGGCTTTCCCGACAAGCTCCGATGAAGAGCCTCTAAAGAAACGGTTCAAAACCAACATCATCGGCCTGAAGGAGCACATGGTCGTTTCTCCAAAATGACGGAAGAAGCGTGCCATCAAGAAGGCTGATGACAAGAAAGGCAAGGCGGTAGCTGAGAGCAGCACTCCGCAGTAGAAACTGACGCAACTGAACATCTCACTGAAGAAGATCAGCTCGGCGGTGGCACAAATCGAACTGGCGTGCGCGGAACTCTTCCCACACTTGAAAAATGTCCAAAATCTTGTAAAAGATCTAGAGAAGCAAGTAGCTCCGTAGAGTACTTCTTCTCCTGTTGTAAACCTTTATAAAATAAATAAAATAAGCTTTCTCTTTTTAAATCAAAACTCTCTTATGTTATAAAATCTTATGTTAAATAGAAAATTAAAATATCCCAAGGCAAAATAAATCTTGACAATAAAAATATAAAATCAAATATAAAGAAATCAAAAATAAAACTCGTTAAACAAAATCAGAACAAAAAGGAATTAAAACAAAATATATTTTCATGCTCGGCGCTCTAGATCGATCGTAGACATCCTCGATCCCGAGAAACGTAACGTACGCAGCTGACGGTGATGATCACGAGCACGTCCTGTGCCCCTTGAAAGACACGTTACCCACTTGTTCACAAATTTTCGCATGAGCCAAAACATCTGTCAAAGCTCGCATCTCTCAACGATGTCCGAACAGCTGTAACCTTGTCGCACATGTACTCTACTCGAGGTACGGTCCCATCCTTCTGGCCTCAACGGTCACGGATGCAAGTGATAAAAGATGCAAGAAAAAATATAGCAAGACCATAGAAAGAAATGACAAGGTAGCCAGAGCGAAAGAAAATCATGTGATGGAAATAGGCTGAAAAACTCTGGCATGGTAGTCCGAAAAATGCGTAAAGTAACAAAGCATTAAATAAAGCAACGGTAAAATTCAAAAAGCAAGATCTTGAAAATCAAAAACGGTAATCACGCTCCCCATAAGAGTATAAAAGAAGGAGCGGTGATGTGTAAATCATCAAAAGCATTAAAGCATATAAAACTCTCAGAAAACAAAACCACAACGTTCAAAACAAAACCCCACACGTCCAAATCAAGATGCCTGCTCCATCTTCAGTTTTCTTCGTCGAAGGTGCCAACCTTGGCAGAAGGAATCGTCTGGCGTACAGCATGGTCAAAGAATGTGCTGAAGAGCTACCGAACGAGCTCGGCAGGATGCCCCGACTGGTCTTTGTCGACGAGCTCTACTCCTCAAGATTCTTCGTCACTCCCATGGAAGAGGTGTTCTTCCTAGAGGACCATGGAACACTGAGGACCTCATACTACGGATCGGCAAACTCCGTGATGTTCTTCATCTCCGAAAGGCTACAGGAGTTCAACCTGGAGTCCACTTGCCAAACTGTGGAGCAAGGTGCCTACTACCAGCTCTCGATGACAGCCCAGAGCATGCCCAGAATGACTCGGTTACCTCCAACCTGGCCAAAGGCACGACTGTTGGTGTGGAACTGCAGAGGAGTTGCAAGGCGTGCCCAGGAGTTCTCGCGTACCTTGAGGGACTTGAAGAACCAATATAAGCCGAACATGGTTCTTCTGACGGAGACACAGTGGCAACCACGGGACGATCACGGTCTCATCCCACTCAAGTTCCCTCAAGCTAACCGGTTCGAGATTCCTGGCCAGAACGACAGGGGCGGCATGTGGTTCTCGTGGAGCGACAGAGTCACCGTCAACATCAACAACGATCCAAACAGTTTCCGTGTCAATATTTATATTTTCGCTTATTTATGGCATCATTTACCTCATATGTGTATGTTCCGCGACAGCTGGCGTCCCTTGACTGGATCCATAATGCACTTAACTAAAATGATATAAAATAATAAACAAATGGAGCGAATTATGCAAACAAGACAACAAACACACAAAGACTGCCCAACAAGACCTAACGCCCGCTCCGCTACCAAAATGAAACGCCCCGACCCGTATTTACCGTACACAGTAAACACGTGCCGGAACTGTGACAACCCAACCAAAATAAGACCAGCATACAGTGTATATAACAGGAGCACGGGCTCAACAGCCCAAAGTAGAAAACATCACAAATATCAAAACCGGCCCAATGGCCCAATAATAATAAAAGTATGCACAGCGGAAGACTTAATAACTCACATAAACACTGTATGCGATACTAATGCAAACTATGGATCCGAGCCCTGTCCAAGGGATAACGTCGCAGCCTGTCGGGAATGCACCAACCCTGTACCACAAGTAACCCATCCTACGGGATGAAAGCCCGCAGGTGAGGGGTGAGTCCGAAGTGCTCACCAACCAAGGATAAATAGAGATATGCAGGCATCTATAATACTACAAAGAAGAAATACAGACAATATTCACAACCATACCAAGCCAATACCATACAAGACAGACCAACCCAAAGACACGACTCAAGCGTACCAAGGACTTTATTATTATTCCAATTTTATCTTTCTAGCCCCGTCAGGGATAGGCTAAGGTCGTACCAGGCTATCAACCTGTTTATGGTGCCAGATCAAAAAGAACCCGGGATCAACATCCCAATATCAAATCTCAGGGATCAACATCCCAATCACAATCTCAGGGATCAACATCCCAATCACAAATCCGGGATCAACATCCCAATCACAATCTCAGGGATCAACATCCCAATCACAAATCCGGGATCAACATCCCAATCACAATATCAGGGATCAACATCCCAATCACAAATGGAGGATCAATATCCCAATCATAATCTCAGGGATCAACATCCCAACATCAAACCGGCATCAACATGCCCATCACAAGTAACCCAGATCATGGCCACCACAAAACAGTTTCAAACCATCCGGTCGTACCTCTACTTACCACGTGATAATTATGTCATCATCATCCAAAAACCGAATCTCAAATCAACTTCCAATTTCCATTTTCTTTTTCCCAATTATCCATATCACAGTTTATTCCGACAAACTAGTCACAACACAGTCTATCGACATCAAACACAATATCTAAAACAGTCAAACAATCATCCAACTTCTTATTAACTCAAATTATACGACAGACCAATCCAACAATAGTTTCATGGCATCAATCATTCACAACCCAACATCAATCGCAACACAGTATCTAAGAAACCATTAACAGTCAACATAGCAGTTCAATCAAGCAGAGCAATATCAAGAATCACACACAGAAACTACATCAACAAATCCGTATCATCAAATATTCAACAATAATATATAACATCACAATTCCAATATTCAATTTCACAAGTTGTTCAACTTACTATTACCAAAGGTTATCCCACAGACCAAACCATTAACATATCTTAACACCAATCATTCACAATTGTTAGATCAACGTCAATCACAACATAATATCCAATAAACCAATAACAGTCAACACAGCGGTTCAATCAAGCAAATCAACTTCATAGCAACAACAACAATCACCATAGCAGCCAAATAACCACAGCAATTCCATATTATCAAATATCCAACAACAATACATATAACACCAATTATTCACAATTAACAGTTCATCATAATATTCTCTCGACCAATAACACAGTCCAACAACGACAGCATCAATAACCATAACAGTTAAATAACCAACAATGACTCAGCAGTTCATTCAAACAACAAAACTCACAAGGTATTACAGACACATATCAAGGGTTATCCATCCTCACCTTGGCCGATTACTCAACTCCGGAAACAATGACCGGTCCGACGCCGGCTCCTCGGGAAACTGCCCGATATCCAAACCTATACAACAAAACAATGCATACACATAAATGCACATAATCGGTATACTATGATGCCTCTACTGCGAAATATACCCATCCCGGTTACATATCCGTTATTTATTATCTTTTGCCGAAAATATTTACCGTACGTATTTTCGAATATAATTTCGGTACCATACTTTAATTAATACTCTTTTCGAAATATTTTCATTAAATAATTATAATTCCCAAAATAATAATTACTATAATTTTTTTGAAAATTATAACATATGTATATATTTTCCATAATATTTCTATAAAAATTATTATACTTTCCAAAATATAATTCCCAAGTATTATTATTTATAGAAAAAAACTCTATTTTCAGAAAGTATAATCATATACACTTATTTTCTAAAATAAATACGAATTTATTAATATACATATACAATTTTCCCAAATTATTCCCGTATGCATAAATATTAATTGCTTTCCATATCTTATACTTTCCCAAAATTCCATAATAATCATATATATTTTCCAAAATACTTCCACAATTTAATTCCCAAAGTATTAATCACAAAAATATATAAATAAGATATTATTATTATTATTATTATTATTATTTATTTTATTATTTTTTTTAAACAGACTGGGCCTGAACAGTGCTGGCCCAACCCACTGCACAGGCCCATCTCAAGCCCCAAGCAGGAGCCCAAGACTAGGCCCGCATGCAGGCCCAGCGCGCAACACCCAGCCCACATCCTCAGCCCAACAGCCAAAACCCCAATTCAAGCCCAATGACAATTCAAACCCAACCCTGAATAAACCCAACACACAAGCCCAATCATCCACCCACAACATCAACCCACCCATACCGTCGGGTCAACCCGACTCCACCACACACACCCGGGTCACCATCAACCCGTGGATGCTCACTTTGAATCCTTGCAGGCGGCGACGAACGGCGGGCAGCGGCACAGGGCGGACTTCAGGGCGGTATGGACGACATGGAAGGAGGCGTGTGGAGGCTAGAAAGGCGGCGTGAGCGAGGGTGGCAGGTGTGCAGGTTCGGGCGGCAGGGGGCGAGGCTGCAGGTGGTGGGGATCGGGTCCGGCGATGCGGCCCCGGCGATCTGCAGCGAGGAGACGGCGGTAGCGAGCAGCGGAAAGAGCAGCCGACGAGGGAGAAGAGGAGATGGTGGTAGAGGATCGGTGGAGGTGGCCGACGGCTCTTCCCCCTCCCCTTCTTTTCATTTTTTTTCCTTCTTCCCTTCTTTTTTTTTTCCTCTCTTCCCTTTCTCTTTTTTTTTCCTCCCGATTCTCTTTTTTTCCTTTTTCTTATTTCTCTCTTTTTCCTCTCTTCTCTCTTTTCTTTTTTTTTCTTCCCCTCTCTTCCTCTCCTGCTTCACCGGTCTTTAAACTGAAGCGCCCCGACCCGTATTTACCGTACACAGTAAACACATGCCGGAACTGTGACAACCCAACCAAAATAAGACCAACATACAGTGTATATAACAGGAACACGGGCTCAACAGCCCAAAGTAAAATCAACAATAGAAACTCATCCGGCCCAATGGCCCAATAATAACAAAAGTATACACAGCGGAAGACTTAAAGACTCACTAACACTGTATGCGTAATAGATGCAACCTATGGATCCAAGCCCTGTCCAAGGGATAACGCCGCAGCCTGTCTGGAGTGCACCAATCCTGTACCACAAATAACTCATCCTACGGGATGAAAGCCCGCAGGTGAGGGGTGAGTCCGAAGTGCTCACGACAATGGATAGACGATCAGTATGGACTCTGAAATTACTCAAGTCAAATAAAACAGTCAAACCCAAAGACAAAACCCAAGAGACTCAAGTAAAATCCAATCACTCAATTTTATCTTTACGGGCCCCGTCACGGATAAGCTCCTGGTGCCAGATCAAAAAGAACCCAGGGATAGACATCCCAAAAATAACAAACCGGGATAGACATCCCAAGCATAGACATGCTTATCACATGAACCCAGATCATGGCCACCACAAAACAGTCTCTAACCATCCGGTCGTACCTCTACTTACCACGTGACAATTATATTACCGTCATTAAAAACCAAGTCACAGGGATCGACTTCCCTAACCAAAATACCAAGGATCGACATCCTCGTCACAATTCATTAATTATTATTCCATTACACTCATGATCAAGACACAAAAATAAATATTCAAACCCAATCAAAATACTGGGATAAACATCCCGACAATAATCAAAACCATGGGATGAACATCCCGAGACAATTCACAACAAATGCAACATGCAATAATCAACAACCAAATACCGAGTAATATAGGCACATATTGAAGGAAATCCATCCTCACCTTGGCCGATTACTCAACTTCGGAAGTAATGACCGGTCCAACATCGGCTCCTCGGGAAACTGCCCGATATCCAAACCTAAACATCAAAACAACATATACACATAAATGCACATATTTGGTATGCTATGATGCCCAAACTGCGTAATAACCCATCCCAGTTCTTATTCGATATTATTATCTTTTACCGAAAATAATTTACCGAACGTATTCCCGAATATAACTTCGGTACCATACTTTAATTAAAATTCTTTTTCAAAATATTTCCATAAAATAAATATAATTTTCCAAAATAATAAACTCCATAATTTTTCCAGAAAATAACAACCTATTTATAATTTTCAGAAAATATTTATGTAGTATTTATCTTTTCTAAATATATATAGTAATAATATTTTCCAACACAAAATATAATTAACTTTAATTTCCAAGATACATATACACATATATATATAATTCCCACAACCACAATTTTCCAGACGAAAATAATATACATGTTAATTTTCCAGAAATTAATTTCATGGCATATATATATTTTTTTCCAATTAATAATAGTTTCCCAAAACATAATCTTAATTATTTATCCAAGTAAATATATTTATATTTTAATAAAAATACCTGAGTTAAATTGGAAATAATTTTCTCAAAATAACCATATGATTTTTTTCCAAAAATAAATACCAGAATATTAATATATATATATATATAATTTGTTTTTTTAATTAAACGGACTGGGCCTTGAATAGTGTCGGCCCAGACCAAGGCAGCAGGCCCGAAGCACAGGCCCGCGCCCAGGACCCGGCCCAACACTATACAGCCCAATCAACAGAAAACCAAAGGTGCGACCCGACCAGTCGAAACGGGTCAGACGCGGGTCGCGGGCTGCTCACCTCGGGTTGTGGCAGCGCGTCGGCGTGAACGAGGCGGCGAGCGCGAGGGGGAAGCTGGTACGAGGTCGGCGTGAGGCGGCGACTCCAAGGACGGTGCAGAGGCGGCGCGGCGACGGCAGGAGCGGTTGCAGCGGCGCGGAAAGCAAGATCCGCCGGGTTGCTCGCGGGTCGTCGGCGCGTTAGGGCGGCTCCGGCGGTGGAAAGAGACGGCGACAGTGGGACTGAGCTCGCGACGGGACGGCGAACTCCGTGGTGGCGGCGGTGCGGCGAGATTCGCCGGGGATCGGCTCGAGGTGAACAGTGATGGAGGCGCTCCCGGGGTTGACGACACTGTTACTCCTCCCCTTTTTTTTTCTTCTTTTTCTATATTTCTTTATTTTCCTTCTATTTTCTTATTTTCTTCTTCTCTTTTTTTTCCTATTTTTCCGAATTTCTTTTTTTTTTTATTTTTCATTTCTTCTTCTTTTTTTCCCTCTCACTGTTTCTTTTTTTTTTTTCTGTATTTATTGTTATAAAAATGTGGTCTTTATTGGATGTCATTAGTGGACAAATTACACCTACCATCTCCTGTACCCCTCACCCTATTTATTATGTGTAAATACTGGGTTTTATTGGAATGAAAAAGCGTGTGAGCAGATGATGAGCTTAGTCTTGTTCTTCACTGTGTTTCCTTCCTCCTCACTGCATCCTTCCTTTCATCTTCTTCTCCTCATCTTCATCCAATTATTTTCAACACGTTATCAGCACGAAATGAGACTCTACCCGGAATGCAAGGACACCCAGTGCAAAAAAAAAATACAGAGAAGAAAGAAGAAAAAGAAGAAAAAAAAACCAGAGCGCATGAACAGTCGTCACCCTCACCCTTCTGTTACTGTTCACACGATGATCATCCGCACCGCTGTTCGCGCCACCGCCCACACCGACACCTTCCTCACGTCGTCGCCAACTGAACGGCGCCGCCCCCATTCTTCCTCGCAGCCGGACTCGCCGTCAAAAGTGGAAGACCAGACGGCCAAGTCGACGACCCGTGTTAATCCGCCGGATCCTCCTCCATTGTTCTCCCCGCTGCCGCACCTGCAGCCACCGGCGGGCGTCTCTGCGAGCACCAGCCGGATCGCCGCTCCTCCTTCCTCCCTCACGCCTCGCCGTTCGTCGTTCCCGCCGCCACCTGCAACCCGCCACAGCGGGCGACCCGCGAGATGGAGAAGACGACCCGGACGGGTCGGGTCTGACACGACGGGTCGCGGGCTTGGTTCACTTGGGTTTGGGTTGCACTGTTCGGTCCATTGAAAAAAAACAAAAACTGGGCCGGTACTGTTCACGGCCCGGTTCTTAAAAAAAAAAGAAAAACAGAAAAACAGAAAGAAGAAAAAAAAGAGAGAAAAAAAAAAAGGAAAAGAAAAGAGAGGAAAAGAGAGAGAAAAAAAAAAGAGGAAAAGAGAAGAAAAAAAAGGAAAAGAGAGAGAGAAAAAAGGGGAAAATAGAGGAAAATAGAAAAAAAGGGGAGAGGAAAAGAAAGAAAAGAAAAAAAAGGGAAATGTAAAAGAACTCGGATTTACACTTTAGTCCCTGGAGTTCTCTTTTATGCAGGTAAGCCCTTACATTTTAGTCCTTCACTTATTAACATTTTCGATTTTGTCCTAGACGAATGTATTATTGTTTAATTAATGATGTTATTGTGATTGAATGTTTAATTAATGTTGATCTTGGATGATTAAATGTATGGTGAGCTCACGGTGAGTCTCGAAAATTAGTTTTTAGCCTATGAATAGTGTTTACCCGGAATCCGGCGATGAATAGTAAAATCCGGGCATGTGTTTGGCCATGTGAGTAGTACTTTTCGGCGACCGTGAATAATGATTTTGGTTGGAATCCGGCAAACCCAGAAGTGTTTGCCCGGAATTTGATGCCTCGGTAAAATAATCCGGCACGGTGAATAGTGATTTCCGACGACCGTGAATAGTGATTTTAGCCGGAATTTGATGCCTCGAATTTTTCCTGGCAAAGCCCGGAAGACCGTTATATAAGCCCCGGAAGGCCGTTATATTTATTATATTCTTATTTATTGGCCGGCTAAGCCGCCTCTATCATATAAGCGTATTATATATGTTATTGCTGAAGATTTATCGAGTAAGCATATTTTCTGTTTTTATTTAAATTCCGATTGGGCTATTAAAAAGGCCCATTATTCATTTAATGGCCGGCCAAGCCGCCTATTTCTTTGCGTTTTAATTGGGCTCGTGTGAGGCCCATCACATTTAATTTTCAGTAATTTAATTTTTATTGGGCTACTTAATAAAAGGCCCATTGCATTTAATTTCCAGCCATTTATTTTTAATTGGGCTATAATAGGGCCCATTGTATTTAATTTTCTCGTCTTTAATTTTACTTATGGGCTCGGACTAGGCCCATTATTTTAATTTCCTGCCATTTACTTTACTTGGGGTAATTAACATAAGGCGCCTTGCTTATTTATTTTAATTAAGCATTTGTATATCCCATTGTGTTATTTGAATTTGAAGCCCATAAAATTTTCCGGAAGAAATTTATAATGGGCATTAAATGCGAAAATGCATTTAAATGAGAATAGTTCGAAAGACTAAATGTAAAAGTCCAGAAGACTCGGGAAAAGAAAAAATACAACGAAGACTGGAAGTCTTACCGTCCAAAAGATCCTGAAGATCATTCAAGGAAAATCGAAAATAAAAACTATTACCACCAGAAGATGGTATAACCACCAGAAAGTGGATAATATACTTGCTTACCCTGAAGGTGAAACGCCCCGACCCGTATTTACCGTACACAGTAAACACGTGCCGGAACTGTGACGACCCAACCAAATAAACCCAAGCATACAGTGTGAACAGCAATAACTCGGCCCAACGGCCCAAAATAATAAAACAACATAAGTAACAAATCCGGCCCAATGGCCCAATAATGGCGAAAACATTGCACAGCGGAAGACTTAAATAACTCACTAACACTGTATGCGACACATGCAAACTATGGATCCAAGCCCTGTCCAAGGGATAACGCCGCAGCTTGTCTGGAATGCACCAAACCTGTACAATGAACAACTCATCCTACGGGATGAAAGCCCGCAGGTGAGGGGTGAGTCCGAAGTGCTCACCGACGAAAGATAAACAGTGATATATTCAACCATAACACTTTCGAAGTAAAACAACCATCACAACAATAGGCAAACCCTCACATCACAAGGTAACTATCACAAACAGCATAACAGTGGAATACAACTCAAACAACACAACAGAAGAAACCAACACAAGCAACACGACAGAGGAATTTACTAAGTCATATCAAGCACGTCATATTCAATACTGAACCAAGACCCAACGATTACTTATTAGTTTTTAATACCAATTTTATCTTCCGGGCCCCGTCACTGGACAAGCTAGGGTCGTACCTGGTTATTAACTAATTCTGGATGCCAGGCCCCACCACAATCCGGGATCAACATCCCCATATCTCAAATCCGGGGTCAACACCCCAATATCACAAATCCGGGATCAACATCCCAATATCACAAATCCGGGGTCAACACCCCAACCAACAA
>JAKUCV010006509.1:0-13192 GCA_028386065.3 Turnera subulata
GCACAGAGAAGATGCGCAGCAACAGCCCGTGCGGTCAAGCCAAAGGCTTGTCAACCTAACAACAATCACACGAATAAAAGAGATAGAGAAATCGGCAACACAAGAATATGGGAGAAGACTCAGTATTATTATTAATAAACATCAACAACAATACATGCCCAACAACTCCCCCTCACGCGTCCTATTTATAATAGGTGCCACAAGGTTTCAGCCCTTTTCCAACTAGTAATAGAACTCCTATCGCGACTAGGTTTCCTATCACAAGTCTATTCCTATTAAGACTCAAAGTGGCCAGCCCAAATCCTAACAAGAATAGTCAGCCCACACGCACACCTACTCAAACTAGGAATCCTGTGTGCCTTGGAATTCCTAGTGCGTGACATAGTTTCTCTTAAACAAGATTTTGCTGCTCCCTGGTTAGCCCTTGGAGACTTCAATGAAACCTTGGATGCTTTCGATCGGAAGAGTGGTTATTTGTATCTGAGAGGGGCCACAGCCTTCAAGTATTTCATCCAAAGCCTTTCTCTCATCGAACTAGACCTTGTGGACAGATTGTTCACTTGGAGCAACTCCTTTGCTGCAAGCCGGATTGATCGTATTTTTGTTGAAGGTCAATGGCTTACCACTTTCCCCCATCTAAGCATCAGAACCGAAAGCAAGAAAAGTTCGGACCACTGCCCCCTTATCCTTTGCCAAAATTTAGCAGATTGGGGCAGAAGACCTTTTCGATTCATCTCTACATGGTGGGATCATCCTACCTTCTCGGAGGACCTTCGACCAATGCGGGGTGATGCTGTTATAGCTTTTCCAGGTTGATTTAATCTCCTTAAAAGATTGAGTCTGCTCCGAAAACGCTTGGCTCAATGGAACTGTGAAATTTTTGGTAACATCAACGACCGGATTTTTGTTATCCAGCATAGAGTGGATGATCTAGACAAAGTCGCCGAGGTGTGCACTCTTTCCGATGCAGACTTGCAGGAGATTAGGGATCTCAAAGTTGAATTGGCATCCAAGACAAAGCAATTAGAGGCTCTGTGGAGGCAAAAGGCCCGCATCAGGTGGTGCAAACTTGCTGACAAAAACACCCAGTTTTTTTACATTTCGGCTTGTGTACGTAGGAAGAGGAACAGATTGGTTTCCCTGCGAGACAACAATCAATTGATATATGATCCCCCAATGGTAAAATCTATGGCCAAGGACTTTTATGCGAACTTGTATGAATGTGATAACCGGGGCAGACCATCCATTGGCAGCCTTTCTTTCAGCCATCTCAAACAGGAGGATGTTGCAAGTCTTGAAATACCTTTTACCATGGAAGAATTGAAAGCAGTCGTGTGGGCTTGCGATAGCTCTAAGGCTCCGGGCCCAGACGGCTTCAATTTTAGCTTCTACAAAAAGTGTTGGCAGTTAATTAAAGAAGACTTGTTTGATATGGCCAATCATTTTTATGAGAACGCAAGGCTTCCCAAGGGTGCTAATTCTGCATATATTACACTCATACCCAAAAGGATTGGTGCTGATAATCTGGATGAATTTAGACCCATAACGCTTGTTAATGGTCTCTATAATTCGAAGCTCCTTGCGATGAGATTAAAGCGAGTCATGCCTGACATTATTGGGACACAAAAATCAGGGTTTATGGACGGGAGAAATATCCTTGATGGGGCTTTTCTCGCTAATGAAATTGTTTAGCTTGAAGAAAAGTAAATCCAAGGCAGTTATATGGAAGCTAGACTTCAAGAAGGCCTACGATTCTGTTGATTGGAACTATCTTATGGAGCTGATGTCAGTTATGGGCTTCGGCCTTAATGGAGATCGTGGATTTATGAGTTCCTCTAGTCTTCTTCCCTTGCTGTTTTAATTAATGGCTCCTATACTGATAAGTTCTCAATGGGTCGTGGACTCAAACAGGGTTATACTTTATCACCCTTTTCTATTCAACATCGCCGCTGAAGTCTTGCCCTCCATTCTCTCTAGGGTTGAAAATCTCCAACTCATCCAGCTGATCCAAGTGCATGGTTTCTCAGTGTCCGTTCTATAGTATGCTGATGACACCATACTGTTTTCCCATGCCGACACCCAATCTCTTCTTAATTTGAAGCGCTGCCTTAGAATCTTTGATGCCTTCTCCGGATTGAGTATCAACTACCACAAAAGTAGCATCCTTGGAATTAACCTGCTGTAATCGGAATCAATTCATATCGCCAACATGCTTCACTACAAACACGAGAACTTCCCCTTCAAGTACCTAGGTCTTCCTCTCGGAGCTAATATGAAGAGAATAAAGGCATGGCAGCCAGTTCTCGACAAATTTAGTTCTCGCCTTGCAGCATCGAAAGGTAGACATCTATCCATTGGCGGACGTGTCACTATGATTAAAGCCGTTCTCAGTGGTCTTCCTTTATATTTCATGTCGATGTTCTTACTTCCAGTATCTGTGGCTAAGAGAATTATCAGTTTTCATAGGAATTTTTTCTGGAACAAATTACATAAATCTCGAAAGCTTTGCCTTGTAGCTTGGAAAAAAATTGCCGCTCCCATAGATCAAGGTGGCATGGGTATTATCGATCTAGCAGTCATGAATCAGTGCTTATTGTTCAAATGGGTTCGGAGTTTTACTTAAGGTAGGGAGATTGGTTGGAAGAGGCTCATCATGAACAAATGTGCTAATTTAAATTCCCCTCTTTCGCTCAGTTTGATCTTTCCAAGGCATCTCTACCGTGGAGAGATACGGTTCTATCTGGTTCTAACAACTCTCAATTCGGGGTGGCCTTATTTAAGGCTCTATACAAATGTGTCGTGGTGATTGCACCATGTTCTGGTAGACGATTGGTCAAGTCATGGCGCTCTTAAACTCAGGTATCCACGTCTCTTCTCTATATCTCAATGCAAAGAGTTCACTGTTGCCCAATGCCTTCAGGAAGTCAACAATTTACCGAGATGGAGGACTCTTTGGAGAAGGCCCTTGTGCATTTGGGAGTGATGTGTGCATATTTTACACACATTTTGGGATTTAATTTGTGACATTTTGGTTGTTTTTAGTATTTATTTATTTATTTTTCTAGCCTTTATTTAGTTTATTTTTAATTATTTTCTTTCCTAGTGTGTAAGGACCTTTTCGCAGGAAATCAAGAATTCTGGACCTTTTTGGATGAAAATAAGGAAAGTATGGGCTTGCTTGGAGTTTGCGCTACAAGGAGCAGAATTAGAATCATGAATGAGACAAGAATTATTCAAGAATGGTTCATTGCACACGTGGTCATCCTTGTAAAATGGAGGGAAGTCAAATCAAATCCACAAAGACCAAGTCTAGCTACCTGTTGTGATTAGTTGGCGCATGAAATGGTCTTTGGACCTGATTCTTCTCCTTTCTCCATGCATTTAATTCATGCCACACAAATGGTCCCCTCCATCCACTATAAAATGACGCGGGACCCGACGCCAAAGGGGGACTTGGAGTTGGAGAGGAGAGCCCTGCAGCTGGTGAAATTCATGCTTTAGGCTTAGTTTTATTGTTATTTTATTTCCTTTGTAAAGCAAACACTTTTCTTTAGTTTACTAGATTAGTTTGAGCTGGGCATTTCTTTGGGAAGGGTTCGTCATCTGTTCAAGGTTGGTCTTTTAATTTTGTAATTTATTTCTTCACTTGAATATCAATGATGAATTATTTTCAAATAATTGTCTCCTCTCAAATCATGTCTAGCTAATTTTTAAATCTAGGATTAAGGGATGATCTTGTCAATTATTTTCATGCAAACTTAATTAAATATTGTGTCTCTAAATTAATTCTTCTTTGATTCGGTCTTTGATGCTTAATTAAGTTAGTTATTTGGCCACCAATTAGCTTAAATTTATAATAGGAAATTGTTAAGTGACAGCGTCAGTTCCCTATAGAAAACTTAGACCGGGCTTTAGGGACCGACCTCGGGAGAGGCGTGCTTCCTATTGGAGACTTAGAAGGTAAGAACTTAAAGCTCTTAATTTATTTCAACACTGGCAGAATGGATAGTGGAGATAAGTTAGGAAGGGGTTTTACGGCTTACGGAAGTAGGTTATTGTTCTAATTGAGTTTACCGGTTCTTTCGAAGAAGAGTAATTTTAAGATTTAATATTAGATCTACACAGGCAGGTCATGTGGTGACAGAACACGGCTTGGTTGTGTTGTACTTAAATTGCATGGAAATATTGGCAAGGGATTCCCCGAAGTCCTAGGTGTTTTTATCTATTGTGATCTCGTTTACAACAACTTTTTGCTGTTTATTTGTTTATTTATTTGCATCACTCAATCGACTCCTCTTCGAGGATTTATTTTCTAGATAATCGCGTATCACATTATTAATAGTACTTAGCAAAGATCCCTGTGAGACGACCTTGGTACTACAACACCCTGTATACTTGCAGGAGGTTATCAAGTTTTTGGCGCCGTTGCCGGGGACCGGCGTTAATATCATTGACTTTGTGAATTGGTTAATCTAGATCTTTCTTTTTCTTTTTCACCCGTTTTGTTTAGTGTGTTTCTTCTTCAGATCGTCTTGGTGCATGAATCTTAGAAGCTCGGGAATACCACCAGGAAAGCTAGATCCCGAGGTCGAGAGAAGTTTTTGGGCCAAACTCCGTAGACTCCGACTCGAGAAGGAATCAGAGGACGGCACCTCAACTGAAGGAGAAATGGCTGAACACAATGAAGAAGTCCGGTTCGGACCTCGAGCTAGACCGGTCCGAGACTTCTCAATCCCAGATGCAACTCTTGCACAGTCTAGTGTGGTCCGTCCAACTGTGCAAACAAACAATTTTGAGCTAAAGCCGGCCCTTATTAAAATGGTCCAGCAAGATCCTTTCGGGGGCTCCCCTGTCGAAGATCCAAATGAGCACGTGCAAGATTTCCTGGAAATCTGTGACACGATCAAGGTGAATGGAGCCTCGGAAGATGCTATTAAGCTGCGCCTCTTTCCTTTCTCACTCAAGGATAAGGCAAAGGCGTGGTTGACGGCACAAGCTCCTGGGACATTTAATACATGGACGGCTTTGTCCCAGGCTTTCCTGAAGAAATTTTTCCCACCCAGCAAGGCCATGATATTTCGGAACAACATAATGGAATTCAAACAAAAGGCCAATGAATCGTTTTACGATGCGTGGGAAAGATTTAAAGATGCATTAAGAAGATGCCCACAGCATGGCCTTCCAGATTGGCTGATTGTGGAGAAATTCTATGCTGGCCTAAACGAGACCCTCCGTGCACATGTTGATGCAGCAGCCGGAGGAGTAGCTTTAGCTAAAGATGCTGCGGATGTGTACGAACTATTCGAGCACGTCGCCAGCAACAAATTTAATTGGTCTACTGAGACACCTGGCGGAAAAACTGTCGGAGTTCTTGAACTTGATGCTATGAGCCTGATGAACGCTAAGTTGGATGCCATCTTGAAGTTGAATGGGAAAGGACAGTCCCATTCTTGTGCTAGATGTGAAGGAAGCTATCAGGAGTGCCCAGTAGAAGACGACTATGAGCAATCATGCCAAGAGCAAGTTAGTTACATCAACCAGAGGGTCCAAAACGACCCTTACTCAAACACTTAAAACCCAGGGTGGAGGGACCACCCCAACTTCTCTTGGAAACCTCAGCAGCCAAACCAAAATCCAGTCGGAAGAGGTCCTCCTGGATTCCCTCCCAAACAACCTGCACAGCCATACCAACAGGGCTACCAACAAGCTCCTAACGATATGCAAACTTCCATGGCCACTTTTATGAAACAACAGCAGCAGTTCATGGAAGAGCAGCGTCAGCTTGTGAAGGGACTTTCTGACAAGATAAACAGCCTAGAATGTCAGATTGCACAAGCTGGCCCCAGTCAAGGCAATCCCGGCAGACTACCAGGGAAACCGGAGGTCAACCCTAGAGCTCAATGCAACGCTATCACTCTTCGGAGTGGTACTCAGTACGAAGAGCGACAACCTCCCCCGACCCCGGTAGAAGAAGGAGTACACGGGCAGGCCGTGCAAATAGACAAACCAGCAGAGCATGAGCAGGCTGTGTTGGCCGACAAAGGAAAAGGAAAGAAGGATGAAGTAAAGGCTTATGTTCCACCTATTCCCTTTCCTCAAAGGCTCAATCCACTAGTACATGATAAGAAGTTTGGACGCTTCCTCGAGATCATGAAGAAGCTCTACATCAACATTCCATTTATCGAGGCTGTGTCCCAAATGCCCACTTATGCAAAATTCTTAAAGGACATCTTGTCTAATAAGAATAAATTGATGGATTATGGGACAGTGGCTCTGACGGGAGAATGTAGTGCTATCATCCAAAACAAGCTCCCGGATCCAGGAACTTTTACTATCCCTTGTGACATAGGGAAGGTGCGTATTGAGAGAGCACTTTGCGATCTAGGAGCAAGTGTCAGTGTGATTCCCTTATCAATCAGCAAACAGCTAAACTTGGGGGATCTAAAACCTACTACTATGTCCCTCTATCTAGCAGATAGGATTGTCAAGTACCCAGTGGGAATTTTGGAGGACGTTCCCATCAAGATCGGGAGGTTTTTCGTCCCAGTCGACTTCGTGGTTTTGGATATGGAAGCCGATAACCACGTTCCTATTATTCTCGGACGACCCTTTCTAGCAACTGCTGGGGCCATTATCGATGTCAAAGGCGGAAAGCTCTCGTTGCAGGTCGGGTCTGAGAAAATATGCTTCGCAGTTAATGAAGTGATCCGAAAAGGCGTAGCTGATAACTCGTGCTACCGCCTTGATATTGTCGAAGCAGCAGTTGAAGAAGAGAATGCACAGGCAGACTGTGCAGATCCACTATTGGCGTGCCTAGCTCATAGCAAAGGTATTCAGGATCCAAATCCTGAAATAGCAGAATGCGCACGCCAATTAGAAACTTTATCTTTGGCATCCGACGAAGAAGATAAAAAAATTGAAGAGTTGAACAAGATGCCAGAGGATTCAATTGAAGATGCTCCGAAGATTGAGCTCAAACCTCTTCCTCTCAAACTTCGGTATGCATTTCTGGGGCCAAATTCCACTTACCCAGTAATCATAAGTGCAAGTTTGACAAGGAAGAGGAGGAAAAGCTGCTGACAGAGCTCAAGGCGCACCGAAGAGCAATCGGGTATTCTATTGATGACCTTACAGGGATAAGTCCCTCATTTTGCACACATAGAATACTTTTAGAAGACGGCTATAAGCCGGTAATTGAGCGTCAGAGGCGACTAAACGAGAACATGAAAGAAGTCGTCAAAAAGGAGATTTTGAAGCTTCTAGACGCCGGGATAATCTATCCCATCTCAGATAGTGAATGGGTCTCTCCGGTTCATGTCGTGCCCAAGAAAGGAGGAATGACTGTCGTCGCCAATGAGAACAACGAGCTCATCCCCACAAGGACAGTAACAGGGTGGCGCATGTGCATCGACTACAGAAAACTGAATAGCGTCACCCGAAAAGATCATTTTCCGCTCCCATTCATCGATCAGATGCTCGAGAGGCTGGCAAAGCATTCCTATTTTTGTTACTTGGATGGATACTCTGGCTTCTTCCAAATCCCAATCCATCCAAGCGATCAAGAAAAGACGACATTCACATGCCCATATGGAACATTCGCCTACTGAAGAATGCCATTTGGATTGTGCAATGCCCCTGCAACATTCCAACGGTGTATGATGGCAATCTTCTCCGACATGATCGAGGAAATCATGGAAGTCTTCATGGACGATTTCTCAATCTACGGGAAGACCTTCGATGAATGTCTCGCCAACCTATCTCGAGTGTTACGACGATGTGAAGAAGCCAACCTGGTACTTAACTGGGAAAAGTGCCACTTCATGGTTCGTGAAGGGATAGTCTTGGGCCATACAATTTCCGAACGAGGAATAGAAGTTGACCGTGCAAAAATCGAGGTGATAGAAAAACTGCCCCCACCAACCAATGTTCGAGGGATTCGAAGCTTCCTTGGCCATGCTGGATTTTATCGAAGGTTCATCAAAGACTTTTCGAAGGTTACTAAGCCTTTGACTAACCTGCTCAGTAAAGACGTGCCCTTCGAATTTGACCAAGCATGTCTGGAAGCCTTCGAGAAGATTAAGAAGGCGCTAATCTCTGCTCCAATCATGCAACCTCCCGATTGGAGTCTTCCTTTCGAGATTATGTGCGATGCTAGTGATCATGCAGTGGGAGCGGTCTTGGGCCAGAGGAAAGATAATAAATTGCATGCAATTTATTACGCGAGCAAGACACATGACGATGCACAGGTCAACTATGCAACAACAGAGAAGGAGATGTTAGCAGTCGTGTTCGCTATCGACAAATTCCGCTCATACCTTCTCGGTTCCAAAGTTATAGTCCACACGGACCACTCTGCCCTCAAATACTTGATGTAGAAGAAAGATGCAAAACCTCGATTAATCCGGTGGGTACTCTTGCTCCAAGAGATTTATCTCGAGATCAGAGATAAAAAGGAAACCGAGAATACTGTTGCAGACCACCTCTCGAGATTGGCTCAGGAACCCATCTCCAACGAAGATGAGCTTCCAATTGATGATACTTTTCCCGAAGAACAATTGGCGGCTTTAATGGCAGAAACCAAAAGCAACCTCGCCACTCCCTGGTATGCCGACTTTGTAAATTTCCTTGCCAGTAATATCTTGCCTCCGAATCTGTCCTATCAGCAAAAAAAGAAATTCCTCTCTGAAGTCAGGAATTATTTCTGGGATGACCCATTTCTTTTCAAAAGATGTGGCGATGGACTGATTCGATGTTGCATACCAGAAGACGAGATTGACAATCTACTTCTCAACTGCCAAGCTTCACTTTATGGTGGCCATATGAGTGCATGGAAGACGGCAACAAAAGCCCTACAAAGTGGATTTTTCTGGCCGAACATGTTCAAAGATGCCAAGAAATTCACACGGTCGTGTGACCGTTGCCAGCGCACAGGCAACATCTCCAAACGCCACGAGATGCCACAGCAAGGCATTTTGGAGGTCGAACCTTTCGACGTATGGGGGATAGATTTTATAGAACCATTCCCGTCCTCCCGATCTAACTGCTACATCTTGGTGGCAGTAGATTATGTTACGAAATGGGTCGAGGCCATCGCATCTCCCACCAACGATGCTCGGGTCGTTGTCAAATTCCTTAAGAAGATCTTTTCTCGATTTGGCACACCCAGGGCGATGATAAGCGATGGCGGCACCCACTTTTGCAACAAACAATTGGAGGATGTGCTTCGCAAGTATGGAGTAACCCACAAGAATGCTACTCCATACCATCCTCAGACGAGCGGGCAGGTAGAAGTTTCTAATAGGGCGATCAAGCAGATCTTGGAAAAGACGGTGAACTCCTCAAGGAAGGATTGGGCTATCAAGCTCGATGATGCTCTATGGGCCTACCGGACTGCTTATAAGACCCCTATTGGCACAACACCCTACCGACTCGTGTACGGGAAGTCTTGCCACCTCCCGTTCAAGCTCCAGCACAAGGCTTACTGGGCGATCAAAGTTTTGAACTTTGACCCCAAGGCAACTGGTCAACACCGCCTGGTGCAGCTCAACGAACTCGAAGAAATTCGTTTGGATGCCTACGAGAATGCTAAGATTTACAAGGAAAGGACCAAACGGTGGCACGACAAACGGATCATCAAAAGAGAATTCAAAGCTGGGGACTATATTCTACTACTCAATTCCCGACTCAAGCTCTTCCCAGGAAAGCTTCGATCTCGATGGTCGGGTCCTTTCGAAGTTGTCAAAGTCCACCAGTCTGGAGCGGTTGTGATCCGAAACAAAGACGACGGTACATTCACCGTGAACGGTCAACGTCTAAAATTCTACCTCCCCGAAGAGCCAATCGGACAAGAGGTGGTGTTACCGTTCATCGATGCGCACTCTGCATAAGAGGCATCGAGTCCAGCTACACGACATTAAAGAAGCGCTTCGCGGGAGGCAACCCACGAATCTTTTTGATTCACTCTCTAATAACACGGATTTCAAAAAAAAAAAACAAAAAAACAAAAAAAAAAGAGTGATGTGGGTCACGAGTTGGTGGGGGCGTCAGGCTTGTACAAGCTTTGACCAAACATATCATACTATGTTACTGGAGGAGCAGCATAAAGTTGTACTTTATACAATTTTATAGCACTTCAAGAGACAAGGGGGCGTGTCCTCGGGGACCTACAACAAGAAAAAGAAGAGAAGAATTATATTATATACATATGTCAGGGTGGTGTATACCTTTGTATATGTATTATAATATTTTACCAAGACAAGAGGCATGATGGGGGGTTATCAGGCTACACGAGATAAGGCAAAAATAAGCATTAGTGACAACCACAAACTCCTTCAAATCTTTATCCTCACCATCTTAAACTCCAAATCCTATCTCTAATCCCTAACTCTCCTCTAACCCTCCACTTTAAACACCCAAGTATCTGCTAAATCAAATCTAGCAGATACAAACAAACCATACACATTAAAAAACCCATCTTCCACCTCTTTAAAACCCGATACCCATCACCCTCCATGACTATTTCTTCTCTTTTCTCCTCTTTATTCTCACCCATGAGGACCAAGGAGGAAGCTGCCTACCGTGGCTATGGCTTCAGCACCCCCACTCGCCGCCCCTCATCACCACCACTTTCAAGTCACCCGCCGTCCACCCGTGCCTCCTCCTCTTCCAATCGGGCACAACGGGCAGACGACCACCACCCAAGCAATCCAGCCGCCTCCTCGGCCTCCTCCCTCTCCACCACTGCACGCCGCTCGCATGCAGACCCTCCACGGCGATCCCCCCGTCGCAGCCACCAGAGCCACCCTCCACGGCGGTCACCTCGCCGTACCTCCCCTTTGGAGGCCCCGAACTCGAAGCCCTCTGCCCCGCCTCAGGTCACCACTTCACCGGGGGTCAATCATGCCTCTCCACAGCCCAATGAAGAAGCCCACCATAGCCATAACACCAGTGCACCCATCTCAGCTCGAACCCGTGCCCCCAAATTCGCAGGCACTGGCCCACGGTGCCGTTCTGCCGCCGATGAAGACCCTCCAATAATCGAGCTTGAGGATGATGCGCCCGAGCCCTCGGCACGACGAAATGGCCGTGCTTCCACTGTCCAGGAGGAGCGTTCCGGACCCTCTAAGCCTAAAGCTCGTCCAGCCCGAGGCAAGTCCCGAGCCTCTGCCTCCCCTTTGCCCAGCCGTGCTCGAACCAACGCACGGGCACCAACCTCGAGCAAGCGCACCCGACAAGACCCGAGCCCGCCTCCAGCACCAAAACGGGCCAAAAAATCTCCCCCTGCGAAAAGTAAGTCACCACCTCATCCTCCTCCTGCTTTTCATCCTATGCCCACTGCCACCCTTAGAACAACATATGAAAAATTGCTCAAGCGACCCATTAGACAAACCCGGTATTTAAATGATGATGTCGTGTCTCATATGGGGAATAGGGAAGAAGTTAACCAATTTCTGTCTGCTGTGGGTTTGGTTAGATTTGCATCCTTAAGATACCCTGCCTATGTTGAACTCACGTATGAATTTTTTAGCACATATTATTGTTCTCTTGATAATTACATTGCTAATGACACCGGTGACATTCAGTTTAGGCTAGCCAATCGGGATTTTTCTTTGACCCTACCTGAGTTCAACGCCATTTTTGGTTTTTCAAACCATGGGCATCGTTATATTCCCCCTGACTTTGATGACCAGTTTGTTTGGGAGGAATTGGCCGACAACTCACTAAAAATGTCTCCAAGGCCACTCGCCTAAAGAATCCTACTCTCCGCTATTTGCATAGAGTCCTCTCCAACACCTTGTTTAGCCGTGATTCCACTGATGGCGTAGTAAACCGAGAGGAGCTTTTCTTTCTCCATTGCATGGTGCATGATATTCCGGTTAATGTCGGCTGCTTTTTGTTGAGTCGATTCCATAAGACTGCCCATTTATTAACTAAAAAAATTGGTGGAGGAGGACTGGTGTCGGCCATTGCTGTCTCTTTTGGTTTTGATTTGTCTAGACATACTGTTCATCCTAGTTCCTCAGATTTGGGTTTAGACACATTTTTCCGCATGGGCTTACCTAGGGTGAATGGAGGTGGTGGTGCAAGTACTTTTCGTGTGCAGGATGATGATGCTGCTGCTGCCCGTGACGAGGATGCTGCTGATGGATGCAGTTCACATAGGCTGCCCATTTCTGAGAGGGCGCTGGAGGGCTTGGAAGCTTTGCCCGAATTGTATGACGATTTTCAGCGGCTTGCCGGTCGACAAGCACGGGCTGATGAGAGGCAATCCGCCTTTCAGTTTGAATTCCAGCAATTCCAAGAGAAGCTGTGGGAGGGGATTAAGTTGTTCATCCCTTGTTTGCGCGTGATCAAGCATGATCTTGACTACTTGATGCGGCACCGTGGACGCTGATTTGGTTCAGTTGGTTTCTTCCTTTTTCTTTTGTTCATTTCTTTTCTTCTTTTCTGGATAATAACTTTTGCTGCTGCCATATAGCCTTTCTTTGTGTCTCTCTGACTTTTTGCTTAGTTTGGGGGGGTTGGTTCTTGTGTTTTTGGTGCCATGAGGACACGACACCTTTCTAGTTTGGGGGGAACCATTTTTGCGAATTTATGGTTCAGCATATCTTTGATTCAGTTTAATTTTTTAATTCCGTTTATTTCAGTTTTCAGCTTCGGTCTATTTAATTCTCTATTTTTGTTAGTTGAATAAGTCACAGAATCACTCACATGGCCGTGTCGACTCCGGCTTGTCAATGAAACGGAAAATTCGTCAAATTTATTTCATGTATGACAGGTATTTCGGGCTTGCATTGGGTCTTGAAGGAAACAATTCAAGTTGGGCCAAATTAAGCTTGTATGGGCTGCGTTATTATTTGGTCATAATCCGTTCTAACTATTTTTGCTGATTATCTTATTTTCAAATAAAAAAGAAAAGAAAAAAACTTGGCATTAATAAACAGGTCTTAGAACAGGTTCATTATTCGGTCAAGGCGAAATTAACACACGGGCACTTTCAATCGGACGTGATTAGGGCATCTTTCCTTGGTTTGTAACACTAACTTTTAGACACAGCCTACCCGTGTGTACATATTTTTCCTTTGCTAACCTCTTTTGAGCCCGTAATTGATAGCCACAATTTCTTTCATACCCGCATTTCACCACCTTAACCAATTTGAAACCATGGCTATCATCTAACTTTCTTTCACCT
>JAKUCV010006509.1:21523-63729 GCA_028386065.3 Turnera subulata
GATATGAATTCTACATACGGGTACAAGTTAGAGAACTTGTGGACCGGACCGACCCACATAAGAACACTACATGGAACGTTATATGTATGTCATTAGTGTTTCTTATAGATGTATTGTCCTTCGACCTGAGATCGTCAAGGTATCCAACATATGAATCATGTGCTTTGATATTATTCCTAGTCACCCGTAACTGGGTGGACATAAGGATAATCATTGGGTACATGACGAGTATGTAGTGGGTTTTGATTGATCAAGACGGGATTCGTTCGACCCTTATAACGGGTATATTATCATATGGTTTCTTGATAGAGTTGGACTGTTAAATGCATGGCAATGCTCGGATTAGGTGATATGGTGATATCACGGGTATCCGTTTTATACAGTTAACTCGGGGATCAAGAAACATAGATTAAACATATACGAGATTGGCATATTCCATGTCTCGTGTTTGATCTTGATAATGGGACGAAAGGACGATGACATGTTCCGAAGCATAAAGAATCAGTACTGATCTTGTCGTTCGGGTAGCAATGATGTGTTGCTAGACGCCGCTCTTTGTTTATAATTGTAAAATGAGATTTTACGATTATTGCCGGATGTTACAAGTGCCTACAGGGTCACACACATAGAACCGTTGATTCGAGCAGTTGGTTGAATCGTGGTTGGACCAGGTGTGGTTGGACCGTGGTTGGACCATGGTTGAACCAGGGTCGTTTTTGGATCAATACTTAATTGAATCATTGACCAGACATGAGTGTTATGGTGGTGTGTTATCAGCTTGTCCATTAGTGGAGACAAGGTAATGATGGTCATTACCTTTGGGGCCTAGTGTTGGCCACTAAGGCTTATCACTAATGCATTATGGAGTGTGTGGGATTTTTGTTGGGTGATCAGATCATACTCTCCTCTTCCCTTCTCTCCTTGCACGTTTTTGCAGACCCAAAAACATACCCCTTCCACCTTCTTCTTCTTTGTGAAAGAAGGAAGAAAAATTACCACAAACACATAGCTCCCGATTTCTGCTGCTAGCACCCAGTCCGGGAGTATTCGGTAGTTGGATCGTGTGACGACTCCATCTTGATCACGGTTCGTGTGGATACCGTAGAGGAGCCAGGCCGTTGTCTAGCTCTTGCTGATTCCCTCCAGCTATTAGGTGAAAGACCCTAATCCTACAGGTACGAAATTTTGTTAAACGGTTTTGCTTGCCTCACTTGTGTTCCTTGGTTAAGTTTCCGTAGCTTCCGCTGCATATATATAGTGCGTATGAGAGTCATAATCACGTATAGGAAACTTACAACTTCCTTTGCTTGTAGCAGATTAGTATGGGAGTCAATCGGCTTTGCAATTCTGGGGGGAATTTGGTTAGAATGAAACAGCAGGATCTTTGAGAACAAGTTTGCTGATATTGAGACAGACTAGTCGATAACATTATTATTCATGTCACCACTTGGGTCAGAGCCTTACAACCCAGCTTCCCTTTCAGCGGGTCCTTTGTGATTTTTAACGCTGAGACTTTGAAGAACTGGAAAGGAGTACGTCGGAATTTTATTCCCCTAGGATTGTAAATTACCATGACCTCTAGTATTTATTCATGTGCAAGCGTAGTATGAGCACCCTGTTTTGTTCTGCTACCTGGATGGTCGTTGTATTTGTTACACCTTCCACCCCGTTTTGACAGTCTGTTAGCCTGTAGGTGCTTCTTCGTTAGCATATTTGTGAATAAATAAAACTTCGTTAGCATAAAAAAAAAACAAAAAAATATTGTCAAATTCATCCGTTCAAATTTCATGATTCAACCATTAATTAGAGGATTAATAAAACCTCTAAGGAAGATGCTGTGTAAGTACATGCTATGTCATCAATAAATTATGACTTGACTGGTATTACAGGTATAACCAATTACGATGTTACAAATGGAGTGCTTAGTTTGAAATATAATACATACTTGTTTTCCAATGTATCCTAGCAAGGAATCTGGTCGGCCATTGAACCATCTGTTATATATACCCTAATATCTTAAGAAGTCAAGACTAATATTAATACTTATCCTTCACTTTCACAGTTGAATCCCATACAAATTTGGAAAGTATAGCTAGAAAGAGAAAGAGAATGCATGCTTGATCATGTTTGAAAGTTTAAACTACGATAACGAACTACATAGTTGGCTTAGGTTGGCTTAGGTAGGCTTAGGTTGAGAGTTCCAGCGATACCAATCGTCTTTCTTGATCGATAATCTGTAAATACCATTAGTTGAGCTTGGTGGTTTGTCCTAGTCCACGGTTGGGAGCGCCCCTGATTTTTAACTGTTGGATATAAGTCCTATCTTGAAATACCTGTTTCCTCCCTGGATTTTTATTTTTTTGCATATAAGTCCTATCATGATATATTGTTCTCCTCTGAATTTTCAAATTTTTCATAAAAGTCCTATCATAATATATATTTGGCTTCCTCTAAATCTTATTTTTTTCAAAAAAATCCTTGCCATTACAAACCAAATATTATATTAGCCCCTTCTAAAAATTATATCTAGCTCCCCCACTTGGACCCTATACAGATTTGGTTTGAACATTTAAACTATTATCCCGTTGATTTTGTAAGTTGATTGTGAATAATTAAACTCTATGTTCAACCTGTAATATGATCGTTCACGCATATCTGTTGAAAATTACTCTTTCTTCAAAGTTTTGGTACCGAGAATCCATGGATTTGTAATTTGACTAAGAATAATTGACATCTATATTGTGTCCATTTCTGGTGACAATAGTTTTCTACGTTGGCGTGAAACACATTATTTTTATTACTCTAATATGATATTAACGCTCGAACCTGAAATTCATTGATCCGAGTCGAGTTCGAGTCGATTTTAAATAAGTCACAAGTAACTTAATTAATTTTTATATGTAAGTTTTTTTGTCGGAATTAATTTATATATAATTGGTTAAGGTTCTATCAATGTCCTCAGTTTCACCAACCGTGGGCATTATATTTACTAAACTATGTCTGACAATGAATACCATTCTGTCCATTACATGGTGTTAACACAATTGACTAAATACAGCATCAATGCCTATATATAGTACTCTTCCTTTGGTGCATTGTCTTCATCCAGAGAAACCGTTAGCTAAACACTTAAATATAAAACATTTCTTCTGCCTATAGAAATATTCTCCCATAAAATTATGTCAATACGCCATCAAGGCTGTGACATGGCTCCCTTGCCATCGAAACCATTTTCAACGTTAGCCCTAGTCTTGTTTCTGCACATTCTCATGTACTTTTCTTGTTCATCAGCTTTTGCTGCAAATTCATCATTTGATTCCTCAAATGGTGTAGGTGGCAAGAAGCAAAGGGTCTTATAGAATGGAAAGCAAGTCTAGACAGCCGAAGTCAATCAGCCTTGTATTCTTGGGTTGGCAGCCACCACTGCACCTGGGAAGGAATCTCTTGCGATGATGCTGGAAGTGTCACCAATATAACCCTTTTTGGTCTTGGCTTGAGAGGTACCCTTCATAGCTTCAACTTCTCATTGTTCTCCAATTTACTTGTTCTTGACCTCGCGGGAAATGAACTCTATGGAACCATTCCTCCCAACATTCATAACCTTTCAAGGCTTACTTACTTGGACTTGTGTTATAATGATCTCAGTGGCAAGGTTCCTGCCGAGATGACTATGTTGACAAGTCTTTCTTCCATGTTCTTGTGTCGCAGTAAACTCACAGATTCAATCCCCATTTCTATAGGAAATCTCAAAAACCTGATACATTTGGGTATTTGGGGCAACCAGCTTTCTGGTCCCATACCCTCAGGAATCACATTACTGCCCTCTCTAGAGTGGCTTGACCTGTCATGGAACAGTTTAACTGGTGAAGTCCCTGCTTCTATTGGGAACTTGAGAAATCTATGGCATTTTCAACTTGGCACCAACCAACTCACTGGAGGCATCCCTGATTCAGTGAGAAACTTGACTAGATTATCATACTTTAATCTAGCTGATAATCACTTTTCCGGGCCAGTTCCTCCCTTTATCTGGAACTTCACTAGGCTGTCCAAGTTATTCTTGTCACAGAATAATTTGTCAGGAACCGTCCTTCCTGAGATAGGGCAACTTAAGTCTCTCACTTTGTTGAATTTGTTTCAAAACAACCTACATGGTGTCCTTCCACGTGAGATGAACAATCTCACAGGTCTTGTGGCATTGTTTCTTGGAGAAAATAATTTTACTGGCCATCTTCCCCAAGATTTATGTCATGGAGGCTCCCTTAAAAACATTACCGCAAACAACAATTATCTATCCGGTCCAGTCCCTCACGGTTTGCGGAACTGTACTAGCTTGATCAGAGTAAGGTTGGAGTGGAATAGCTTTACAGGAGATATTGCCAAAAGCTTTGGGATTTATCCCCAGTTGGACTTCATTGATCTGAGTTTCAATAACTTGTATGGTAAGCTTTCTCCAAACTGGGGAAAGTGTCTGAACTTGAAGAGCCTGAAGATGTCAAACAATAATATCTCCGGCGAGATACCGGCAGACCTTGGAAGTGCTAGTCAGCTACGTGTGATTAACTTTGCTTCCAATAACTTGGAAGGGGGTATCCCAAAAGAACTGGGTAATTTGAAGTTCCTGTACAATCTTAGCCTTGGAAATAATCATTTGTCAGGTATACTTCCCATAGAAATCCAGAAGTTATCCAATCTTCAGGGCCTTAATTTAACTGTAAATAATCTTGGCGGTCCAATTCCAAAACAGCTTGGGGAGTGTTCAAAATTAACCCAACTGATCCTAAGTGATAACAACTTTGCAGAGGTGATTCCAATGGAGTTAGGGCATCTACGTGCTCTTGAAGTTCTTGATGTCAGTAAAAATTTACTATCCGGAGAGATACCTGGTGAACTTTCACAACTGAAAAATATGCAAGTGCTCAATCTCTCCCATAACTTGCTTCAAGGTTTAATTCCAGCTACGTTTGTGGATTTACTGAGCTTGACATCTTTGGATGTATCCTACAACAAGTTGAATGGTCCTATCCCAAACCTGAATGCCTTCCTAAAGGCTCCATTTGAAGCCTACCTGAACAACTTGGGTCTCTGTGGTAATGCTAGTGGTTTAGAGCCTTGTCCCATAGAAAATGGAAGCACAACTTCTAGAAGAAAAGGAAATAGAACTGTGGTGATCATTGTTATCTCCCTTTCTGTTGGCCTTTTCCTTTCCTTGGTTTTGGTCAAAGGCATCCATACTTTGCTCCAAAGAGTTGGGAGAAGAAAGTCTAGCTTTCAAGTAGGACCACAACGGGACATGTTTACGGTACTAGGCCATGATGGGAAGATGTTGTTTGAGGATATCATTAAGGCCACTGAAGAATTTAACTTGAAATACTACATTGGGGAAGGTGGGTATGGAGTTGTTTATAGAGCAACCATGGCAACAGGACAAGTTGTTGCTGTGAAGAAGCTTCGGTCATCAGTAATGGACACAATGACAAACTTCAAGGCCTTCGAAAACGAGGTTAATGCATTGACATCTATCCGGCACCGGAACATTGTCAAGCTACAAGGCTTTTGCTCTCATGCCAAGCACTCCTTTTTGGTCTATGAGCTCATTGAAAGGGGAAGCTTGAGAATGAACCTGGCAACTGAGGAACTAGCCACAGAATTGACTTGGATTAGAAGGCTTAATATTGTTAAAGGAGTGGCCAGTGCCTTGTCCTACCTACATCATGATTGCTCTCCTCCCATAATTCATCGAGACATATCAAGCAACAATGTTCTGCTAGACCAGGAATATGAGGCACACGTCTCAGATTTCGGCACAGCTCGGCTTTTGATGCCTGACTCTTCAAATTGGACCTCATTTGCTGGTACTGTAGGGTACACAGCCCCTGGTTAGTGTTCTTCATATTGAAACATCCAGAATAATGTTCACTATATAATTAGTAAAACTATAATAATAGGTTTTTTGAATAAAGCAATTGAACATTTTTTGTTTTCTCCTTGGCAGAGCTGGCTTACACAATGAAAGTGGATGAGAAATGTGATGTTTATAGCTTTGGGGTGGTTGTATTAGAAGTGTTTATGGGGAAGCATCCAAGTGATCTCATCTCTGCTCTTGCTGGTTCTCCATCAACTTCATCTGCACCACCTTCACCAATTGGTCTACAAACATTACTGAAGGATGTGCTTGATCCATGCCTCCCTCTACCTAAGCATCAAGCTGCAGCTGGTGTTGTATCGATCACAAAATTAGCATTTGCATGCTTGGACAATAATCCTCACTTGCGACCAACCATGAGACAAGTTTCTCTGAGAATTGCAGCACAATGGCCTCCTTTGCCAAAACCATTTCCTACAATGATATTCGAAGAATTGTTGCCGCTCACGAGTGACATTGAGTCTGCTGCATAAAATTTCAATTTGGTCACAAAGAACAACTCCCTGAAGAGGATGTGTGAATCTAGTAAAGTAAGAGTTTGAACTGTATTGTAGAATTTTATTCTATTTCACCGTATTGCATTCCAGTTTGCGACATTTATCAAATTTTAAAATGTTGCATCCGTTGATTACAAATTGGGAAGCTACAAGGTACTAGTGTTCACCTTAACGGTCTCGTGTGCCATTGAACGAGTATCATTAACTAGCTTAAATAGTCACCACCACTAATTTGTAGAAAGTCATATTTGATCAAAGCCACGCACCTATATAGGACTTAACAAGAAGCTATATTAAATCCAAGTTTTATCTGTTTGTCACGGTGGCAATAATGATCCGTTTGAAAATAAGTGATACACTGTGGTTTATTCAAAATTAATGGCTATGATTTTAGTTCGATCCCACATAAATTAGTAGGCTTACGTTTAGAATAGTAGTCTGACGGAATCCCACATTGGAAAGGAAGGGGATGGTCTTGGGCCATATATACAGGGGTGCTGCACACCCTACTAGGTTGACCTTTTGGGGAGAGGGTAATGACCCCGTGACAAGTGGTAGCGGAGCCAACCCGACCCAACTCCGATGTCACGCCAAGCGCTCCGTGGGGACGGAGTAGGCAGGGTGCCTGGTCGACGACGGGGGCGTCGTCGGATTCGGTGGGGAGAATGTGACGGAATCCCACATCGAAAAGGAAGGGGAAGGTCTTGGGCCATATATACAGGGATGCTGCATACACCACTAGATTGACCTTTTGGGGAGAGGGTAATGACCCGTGACAAGTAGACTTATTTTTAGAGAGAGTTTCCTAAAATAAATTTAGGAGTAAAATAAACCTAGAACACTATAAAAAAACTATCCCATAAAAGTGTTTTAAAAAAAAATACCCCAAAATATTTTCCACATTATTTTTTCAGTCCATAAATTAAGAGGGGTTAAGAAAAATATTTGGTATATTTTCCATCTTATTCCCGCCCTCTGCCTTTTCTCTCTTTCTCTCTTCCTCGCCCTCTTTTATCTTTGTATGAATAGCGTATTATAGTGTTGCATTTGAGGTTTATTTATAGGCACAAAGTATGCTTAATTTTCAAAGTTTTCAACAATGACAACTGCACCAACCTCACAAACCGCAACTGCATCAACCTCACAAACCACAACTGCATCGTTTTCAGCAAGAACAATTGCACCAACTTTACTTCTTCTCCTTTCTGTTTAAATTGTTATAGCGGTCTCCACATAATGGAGGAAACCACCTAACATTATCATAAGTAACTAAGACACTTACCATTGTTCCACCATCAGATCAGGTGGTCCATTCATGATAAACTAATTACATGTTAATTGAGGAAAAACAAATTTAAGGATTAATTATTCTAATATTTATCCTTGTGTTTTGTTGTCTTGGGCCTTCCATGATGCAGTGTAAAGCAAGGCCCAACTACGAAGAACATGAGCCTGATATCCAGACTAAAAAGTATAAAACGACCCAGCCCAGCCCAAATATCTTCAGTTAAAGAAAAACAAACAAACGGCATGGTAAGTTACTGGAAGAAGTGCATGACCAGACCACCAGAGAGAACATTGAAAAGTAAAAACTAAAAACATTCCCTTCCTCTCCACCATTTCATTTGATCATCAGCCCAGCAACAAAACAAAGTAAGGGAATGGAACCATCACCAAATCTCGCTACTCTTCCCGAGGACTCGCCGGAGCAACAACAAGGCCATGAAGACAAGCCCCAGAAACAACCTCCGGTTTCAGCTTTTGCCTCCGTCCCCACTCGCCCTCCAACTCAGTGAGTTTATTTTTTCTTTTTTCTTTTTTTTCCTTCAGTTCCTGTTCCTGGGTTCGGTTTTTTGTTGTTTTTGCACGATTTGGTCTTCTGGGTATCCCTGGAAATATCGAGAAAATGGATGGTTTGGCCTAGAAAATGTGTGATCATGTGTTTTGCTTTACTTCTCTGTAGGAGCTCCTCGCAAAAGTATTCGCCTTTGGACTGGAATGGATACTTTGACAAAGAGGTGGATGTTAGCATCCCGGACTCGAATGATGTTAGTGTGAACTTGAGGCCCATGATTATTGTTTTTTTTTATATTTTTTTTAAGAAACAAAATTTTGATGTATTTTGCTTGTGATTGACTAATGCGTTTATATATACAGGTATTTCATGTATATACGGCAGGAACTGAAGGACCAGTTGTTTTTTGTCTTCATGGAGGTGGTTATTCCGGGTATGCTTTGAATTGTTGATATTGTTATAAATCAAGAATGCGTCTTAATTGGAATAGAACAAGTTCCCTTGTTTGCTGATGTTGCTAAAATCATTGAGCTTTTGGAGCTTTTAGCAAACATGCATGCTAACGAATTGAGTGCCTAAACTAGTCTTAGAAGCCAAGTTGTTTTGCTGCACATTGGAAATGTGTGAATCTTATTCTTCTTCTCTTCTTCACGTTGCATAATTTAGAGCTTCTACTCTGCTCTGTGTAATGTGTGTGCTTAGGCACATTGGTGTCGTTGGCATTCTATCTTATCGAAATGTTTACAATAGAAATTACCATCTGTGCTTTTCGCTCTCTGACAAAGGGAAATCACACAATCTGTTTTGCCAGGCTTTCATTTGCACTCGCAGCAAGTAAAATTAAGGAGAAAGCTAGGGTTGTTGCAATGGACTTGAGAGGACATGGGAAGACATCCACTGAAAATGATATAGACCTGTCTATTGAGGTAATATTTTTTATGTTCATTTGTAAATGTCACCAAACAGAGGGTGTTTCCAGCCTCTAGTGGTTGATTTGGTTTAAGCTGGCACGTTTTAAGACTGCATTTACATGTGCAGACCATGTGCAATGATGTTATAGCTGTGTTAAAGGCAATGTATGGAGATGCGCCTCCTGCAATTATTCTTGTTGGTCACAGGTTGTTCTCTCTTTCTGTTAAAAGTGTCTGGTTCTGAGAATTCTCGTGGCAAAAGATTCATGAAATGGGATTTCAGAACTGAAAAGCAAAGAAATTGATAACATTACCACAACTGTTAATCAACTCCAAACCTTTCTTTTGTTCATCCCCTCTGCAATTTTCTTGTGTGAAAGCCTAATGTGATGCACAAATCTGACCTTTGTTTAGCTTTGCTTATCCTTAAATTTGTTCATGCATAAGTGTATACTTGCTCTTGTTTCGGTTTCTCAGTGGAATTATTTTGTATGGTGTGAGGAGATTACGCTGTCAAATTTGTGTATAAATGAGATGTTTCCTGTACAGTCTATCTCAACTGGTACAGCTTATACTGTGGCTATTGCTCATTCTCCCAAATTTTCTTGCTTGGTTATGGAATTATTAATGTGTTCCCAGGAAGATTTTGAGTGTTAACAATATTGAGCAATTAATAATTTCAACTGTTGCTACTGTTGTGATATGGAATAGACGTCTTTTCATTGATAAAATGATTTTATTTTTTCTTGTTACTTTTTTTTTTCCCTAATAATCAAGTAGCATAGATTGCCAACTCCTCTTTTTTCTTTTTATCTTGCCTTTTTTTTGCCTCTGTCATTTTCTGGACTTATGACACTGTCATGCAGCATGGGGGGCTCAGTAGCTGTGCATGTTGCTGCCAAGAAGACTTTACCTAATGTCTATGGGCTGGTTGTTGTGGATGTTGTAGAGGTTTGTTTCGGCATAATAACCTTGGTACTGATGCCTCTGGTTAACGCTTTATCATTCTGATCAACTGAAAACTATATTTGATGAAATTTCAGGGAACAGCAATGGCTTCATTAGCTCATATGCAGAAAGTATTATCAGGAAGGGCGCAGCATTTCTCAAGCGTGGAAAAAGCAGTATGTTCAATTCTTTGAATCCTAATGTTTCCCGTGTAGTATTTTTTGTTTGACATGTTTCTTTTATGCACCGTGGTTTATTGGATAATAACTAAAAAGAAAAATTAGTGTCAAGAGAAATGGAAGGAAACTTTTGAATGGAGAATATAGCCTACAGGCCTTTTCTATATGAACTATGTTATTCCATTATAATTTGTATAATTCTCTTCTTAGATTGTTATGCAATGATTTGTAATTCCTAAACATTCTCTGTCCTCTGGGTCAGTATCAGTATCTTCTCCCCTGAAGTCAATCTATTGGGATGTGCACTACCTATGCCCGGGCTGCACTCATCTACCATCTGATGCGAGACTTCATTAGATTCCCCTCCATTGAAGCCTGTGATATCCTCATAGCCTGTTTTGACACCCTCATACTCCATTCCCTTGAGCACTCTATGCAATGTTGAAGCTGCACCAGATCCATTTGGGCTGTGTTGTACTCACATTTATAAGCATAGAATCCTCCTCCTACCCAATATCAGACTCTGTCCTATTCTCCTCTGCCAAACATGGTAACATCTCCGTTGTCAATTTGGGCACCCCGCAAATGCCTCAGGTTGCTTGGTTCTAGCACCAGTGAAATTATGTTCTAGAGAAACTTCAACCTTATCCGTTGGTATCTGTTAGTACAAATTTTTTTCACTTCTAGTTTCGTTCCTCTGTGTCACAATTAAGTCAAATATGAAAAGCTTCTGTTTTTCCTTGTATCTTCTCGGTAATATCCTGTGTATGAGCTTCTTCGGTGCTTTCCATGTCAAATGCACTTTAGCAAATGAAGATTAGGGCAAGCAAATAAGGGAATGGATGGGAAGAGAACTTTCCCTTTTAGAGTCAGAAACACAAATCTACCTTATGGTTGTATAGAGACAGAAGTGGTGTGAAGCTATTCCTTTTTCAAAAAAAAAAAAAAAAAGGTTAAGTATCTTTTCATAGAGTCCTGGTTAAAACCAACTGATGATCCACAGTCCTCTTTTTACAGTTTTGTGAAAGCAACACAAATAGGGGAATCACAACATCAGTAGAATGCTAATAAGTGGGCACTACTGCATCACTTACACCTGGCATTGCAATCTTGTTTTGGCCATACCGCCAATAGTCATCATTTTTCTTTTTCTGTTTATAAACTTCTCTGCTTGTCCTTGGTGATGGTCATGCAGATGTGCTTCTTCCTATGTTACTTTGTTGTCGCTGGAAACCTCATTACATGTAATTTTTGGTTTTGGGTGGTCGCAAGGTTTTGGTATCCTATCTTTTACTTTATTGTAGTCTGATGATCAATAGTGGCTTCAGAAATTTTATAATCCGGTACTGACCTATCAGATAATGGTGTGAAAATGTTTCTTTTGACCCCTGCATGTCAGCCATGATTGTTCTTACTTCATGATAAGTTGGGAGTTATTTTTCATTAATAATTTGTCAATAAATAATTTGTTTAGGAAATTTGGGTAGTACTAATTGGTGGGATTTGAATATCTCTGCAGATAGAATGGAGCGTAAAAGGAGGTTCGTTAAGAAACATTGATTCTGCTCGTTTATCCGTCCCTACCACATTAAAGTATGATGATTCAAAAAACTGGTAAGTAATTGCATTAGAACTGGAGAGATTATTTCAATAGGAAATTTCAACAATTTGCAAACCGAACAATATTGGGAAGCTTGTGAAGTGTACTTGAGCAGCTGGTGTTGTTCACAATGCATTAGTTTAATCTTCTGACGCTTCATACTGGTAATTGTTCTGTTGCAGTTACGTCTATCGAGCACAGCTGGAAGCAACAGAACAATATTGGAGAGGCTGGTAAAATTAATTATTAGTTTTCTCTTAAAGAACTGAATTATGTTGTCAATTTGATGATTATTTGATTGTTCTATTAAAAGCTGGTCCACAGTGTCTGGGTATGGGTTCAATAGCATCATATACAACTTCGTCAGCAGTTATGGGATACTGTGTCTGTAGTACACACCATTTCTTTGAGATTGTCTCAAAAGCCATCTTGTAGGATTCACTCTTCACATGAATACTCATGCACATTATGGTTCTATTTCTTTTTTTTTTTTTCCATTTTGTTTTAGATGATTATGCAACTTCTTCAGAAGCATTCATGTTTTTTTCAGATATGGTGATTGGTATCATCGAAAGAGATGTTTCTATTCTTCCTGTTATCTCCTTAAATCCTTTCTTCCTTTGAATTGACTTTTGATTTCCTTTTTTAAGTTTCCAGTTCATGTTTTTTGCAGGTATGAAGGTCTTTCAGAGAAATTTCTTTTGTGCCCTGTTCCAAAGCTCTTACTTTTAGCTGGAACAGACAGGCTGGACAGGTTTTTGATCTTAAATTCTGTCAAATATTCTAAGAGACTGCATATTCTGATGAATGTTACGGCTAAAGTAATAGTAATTAAAAAGAGATCTTTAGTTCTCAAAAAAGAAAATAAGTAGAGATCTTTAATTTCACTATTTTGCCTATTTGTGTGTCTGGACAATTCTGTTCAATCAGCCAAGTTCCGAGCCGTAAAGGAAATTTGTCTTCAGAAGTGAATCATAATTGCCTCTTTCTTTTATTTTATTTTTTTCTCCTTGATTGACAAATTGAAACTCCAAAGTTTTAGGTGTTTCTTGATTTAAATCTTTGTAATGTTGCCTCGCATGCAAAAGGATATTTTGTTACCCACAAGTAGCTGAGGTTTGGTTCTTATCACTTCTTGCCCCGCCTCCCCGTCCCACACACCCCCCCTTCCTATGATTTTCACTATTCCTCCTTACATGCTGTTATATGAATCGCCATCAAAACATTTGTAATCTTGGACAAATAAGTAATTGCATTCCATTATGTTGAACTAATTCTAGGAAACAGCAGGAGAGAATGGATATGTAGACATCTGACAAAGTGATTTGCTTTGTCTATTTGTATTGTTTTCTTCTTTTTTTGGGCTTGCCAATTCTTTAATTTCCTAGCACTGAACATCTGAAAATATTTTGCTTTATTAGCCTTCTAGGTTCTCTTATAAAACCATCAGAATTACACATAGCTTTCATGCATGGAAATGTGATAACATCTATGTTCTGAGATTTCGCTTGCATTCTGGTGCAACAGAACTCTTACAATTGGTCAAATGCAAGGCAAGTTCCAGATGGTGGTTGTAAGACATACCGGGCATGCCATTCAGGTTTGCATGTGTTTATCAGATAAATACTATTTACATTATTCTTTTGCTTTGCTTCACAAAGAATTGTAACCTGAATATTCCATGTCATTGCAGGAAGATGTACCAGATGAATTTTCATCACTGATACTGAATTTCATTTCTCGCAACCGTATAGGCCCTCATGGAGTTGAGGTTGGTGTCAATATTCTAAGAATGAATCCTATTTCAAGAAAAAACATTTAATTAGCTTTCCTTTTTTCTTCCCAAACAATTGTACTGCAGATACCTGGTCTCCGTAAGCCGTCGCAGCAGCAGCAGCAGCAGCAACATTGACTCTCTTGTGACAGTCCTGCCTTTGATGTAGAAATGAGGAGTTTACAGATCATGAACATTGTGCAGGGATTCTACATCAGTTTTTATTGATAGATGGAGATTCTGCATCAGTTGACCAAGCTTTCGGTTAATATGTTCAGCCCTTCATGAAGAGTCTTGTCTGTTGTCCCCTTGAAATCTTGAATCAGTTTTTTCATTATGGAATCCATATGTGCATTTGGGGAGACGTCTGTTTCCGGTGATATATATCCTCCCATAAAATGCAACAGTTAAGTGCTGTGCTTCCTTGACAACTTGCATGCTTGAGGTTATTGTGGGGCTGTACCGAATTCGAACATTGAAATCTGGCTGACAAAGTTTATGGAGTAATGAATTTCTGTATAGAAGATTTGTGCAGATTATTGGTGTGCCTTAAGTGATGCTTTTCCGGTTTCTCTCTTAACTATCCGGTCTAATCTTCAGAGCCGACTAATTTAGAATCAGTCACTTTGCAGTCTTTTTAAAACACTGCATCATTCTATATAAAATTTGCAGTACAGGAATTGTTGATATAAATATTTTTCCATCCTAATTTTAATTGGACTGGAAAAAAGTTTTTCCCAGTTTAACCGGTGCCCGGAATTTAGCTCCGAATCTGAAACTTTGGTCCGACTAATATCCGACCCAAGAGCTATATGGTGAAGTTGTTCACAAGCATCTTTTGGGACCATTGTTGTGGTACATTGTACAGTTGATAAAGACTTGCCGAGGAGAGTACTCCGCCGCCGGAAGCATTTATGCACGCAGCCAAAAAGCTGCTAACATGCTCCTCCTGATATTTGCAGCTTGATAATTCGCATATGACAAAAGCATATTCTTCTTGTGTCTCTCACATTTCTTTTACATCCAACAAAAATATTTTCTACGTTCTTGTCCTGTTGTTTTGTTCCAGTTACTTGCTTTGTCCATGTTCAAAATACTATCTAGTCCTCACACTTTGCAAGTTAGTTTCCTTTATACGCCCATCACACAAATAGATATTTCCCTAAAAAAGTGGTGAGATAGATGTAAGAAAATTAGGATAGCATCAAATATATTTTGTCTAAATATATATATAGATATATATATTTAATTATAATTATCCATATCTACTATTTTTTCTCTAATTTATTAAGTTTTTTCGTCTTTTTATCATCTCTTTCAGTTGCACATGATCCTATAATTTAGCCGATCACGACACTTCTTTCTTCTTTTTTTTGAGAACTTAATTTTTTTTTTCCTTACTTCTTCTGTTGCTTAACAACATTTGCGGGAGAGGGACCTATGGAATATTATTTATAATTTGACGAGGCTCGGTGAGATTTTAATAGTTATATTACAATTAATTAATCAATCACAAAAATTTAAAAATAAAATGTTAAAAGTAAAAAAAAGCCATTGATTGATTAAAAAAATTATAATTATTGAGCATGATATTTCCCAAAATGTATTTTTTTCTCTTGTTTATTCTAAGTTATGGACTTACAACACCGAAACTTTAGCTTTATTAATTTGATATTTTTAGTACTTTAATTTAGAAATTGTGCTCGCTAATAATTTCACTCTTTCCGTACTTCATGCTTTATAGTTATTGTATCATTTGTACACACGTCATGCCAACCTGAAGTAAAGTTATACAATGAATCGCGTCACTGTTTCTTTAATTCATGACATTTTCAAAGCCAATTTTTTTTTTTTGTTCAAGACATTTTCAAAGCCAATGGGAGATAAAAGAGAGACAGAAAACCAAAAATGAAGGCTTGGACTTCGTCTTACTTCTCCAAAAACCAAGAATAAATCAAGGTTACTCCTCACACAATCTCTAGTTCATTGTGAATTTTAATAGCAGAATAAATTAATAATTATGAATGATATAATATAAGTGTATCAAATTAAGACATCAAACAATTTGTGACATATGCCATATCCAATTTTCCCCTCTCTAATCTAGATATGATTAGGTGAAGAATTTACTTTTTTGATATTGAGATTTTTTAGTTTCCTATCCGGTATTATGTGCTCTGTCTCGATTAATGAGCACCTGATTGTGATGAGTGAGTTTCCCAATTAGAACTTTTTGCGTATAGATTTCTATTTGTATAGATTACTTAAAAAGAATCAAGTAGCTCATCATTTGGAACAAACCCATTTGATATTGAGATTTATAACCAAATGAGGAAAATTCTCCTAATATAAGAGAATTATTATATTTATTGAATTTCCTTATAACGAAAATATATATTGAATTTGATTAGCAAAACTTGAGGACTGACTTTAAGTCTTAAACTTAAAAATACAAAGTACAAAATCTCTCACCGGAAAGTCCACACATGTCTGTCTACAACATAATTGATAACCCTTATCCATTTTACATTCCATAAAATTTTAGCTCACAAAAAAAAGGAAAAAGAAAATAATAAAGAAAGGAAAGAAAGTAAAAGGGGTCACTGACAAGCTCTCTCTCTATCATCGTAAACGTCACTCTCGTCTTCTTCTTCTGCTGCTTCTCTCACTCTCTCTCTCTCTCTCTTCCACTGTTCCTCTCCAATACAAACAAAACACATAAAGACTCTAACTTTCCATCAAAAACACACACAACACGAAATACCCATCTCAGGAATTTAGGTGTAGAGGCCTAGAGAAGGAAGATGATGGAGCTGTGGGGAGTGCAGGTGAAGACCTGCAATTCATTTGGGTTGAGGAATCACCACCACCACCACCACCTCCACGGCTCCGTTGTTCTCGAGAAGCGCTGTTCTTTTGGCCAAGTTGGGGCTTTGGAGATCAGTGTCTTGAAGAAGAGAGCTTCTTCTTATGGGTTCCGTTCTCTGGGTGTTGTTAGGGCTATGGCGAAGAAGAACAACAAAGACAACAACAGAAACGACAGGTCGTCTTCTTCTGGTACGTTTCTGTTTTGAATTGTTTCAGGAGTTTGTTTTGTTTCCTGGGTTTTTGCTTGGATTTTGTGGATCGAGATGGTAGTAATTTGTAAATAGCTGAGCGTTGTTAGATTTAGTATTGAACCAATTTTGGATATTTGGAATTTGTACTGTGATTTGGATAAAAAAAAAAAGAAAAAAAAATTGTACTGTGATTAGTACCAGGAGATTGAACTTTCGTGGTGAATGCTTTGGGGATTGATGAAATTTTGATTTAACATTTTCGATGCGCCGTCCTGTAGCATTAAGCTACTAGCTAATTTTGAGGTTGACTTTAAGAATTGTTGTTACCTAAGGAGCATTTCAGTCCTTCCTATTATAAATTCAGCTTACTAAAGCTGGTTCTACTCTAAGCCACTGGAGAATGTAATTTGTGGTACACTAACACTGAATTGAGTAAACTTTTCTTTTGATGATACCGTCATTGGTTGTCACTGTGGTTCATGAGAAAATGTCATACCATTTTAGTCTTTGCTCATTTTGTTCATTTCTGATGCCATATCGCATTCATCTGAATAAGCATCAGTGCTTATCATGTCCATATTCTTTATACATTTTCTTCTTTTTTAAAAAAAAAAAAATTCTTCTAGCATTTTTCAAGTTGAACTCTTTGTGCTAATGTACTGCATTTTACTCGTTCTATTAAATGGTACTTTACCTACCAATATTTCATACTTTTGTTGAAAGATTTGCTGCAAGTTACAAGATACTTTTCTTCTTATGGCGAGGTGTGTAGGGCATGGTGATCTGTCTGTTCCAGAAGGAAATGGTTCAAAAGAAAGTAGCTCTCCTGGGGCAAGCAAATCTGACAAGACCGCTTCTCAGAAATCTCATCGTATAAACTTGGATTGGAGATCGTTCAGAGCAAATTTGTTCGCACGTGAGCAGGTGACGTACTTCTCTGCTGACTCGGTTTAATGTGATTAAATTGATTTGGGAAAAATGAAACCTATGATATCTCATGGCTCAGTGTGGTCGAAGGGTTCTTATAAAGTTCATATTTTTTATCAGAAAATAAGTTTAGTGGTTCATTGTAGCTAGGATGGATTGCCTTTGGGCCCTGGCCTGTTACGTTGTTGGTCTTGTTACGAAAATAGGTCTAGTTCAGAAGTTTCATGTTGGGGGGATGAGGGCATATTCCTTCTTTCAATCCATGTCCATTTTTTCAAGACAGTTAAATTGGTTGACAAAAAATCCTCAGACATCTGAAGTGGTGAATGATCTATATTTCCTTGAGTGTCTCCAATAAAACATTTGTGCCTGAAAATTTCTGAGTCTGTGAGAGAGTTCTGGTTTTTGTGGAAAAAACTTTCTTATTTCCTTGCCTTTGTGTTGTATTTATTTACTTATTATCTATCTGTGAGTCTTCTATGTGTATTTAACATCATGTGTTGTGTTCATATATATATATGAAGGAATCAGCCAGTTACGTTCAGTAACTGTGGTGCACCATTTACCATTGGGATTGGTATTTAGACTGCTATGCAATTGGTTCCTACACCTGATGACGTATTGAAATCACCAATTTGAAATTTGTTCTGCATAAACTTCACAATTTTTTTGTCTGACATTCTTTGGGGAAAAAACCCTCTTACTTTTAGCAGGCAGCGAAATTAGAGCCCAGTACTGAGAACCAAGGAGGTGGGTCCACGCCTCTTGGCCCCAAATGGGCCCACCCTATTCCAGTGCCTGAAAGTGGCTGTGTCCTTCTTGCCACAGAAAAACTCGATGGTCTCAGTGAATTTGAAAGAACTGTTGTTCTCCTTCTGGATGCTGAAGCCAGAAATCCGCTAGAAGGGCCATTTGGAATTGTAATTAACCGCCCACTTAAAGAAAAGATCAAACACATGAAGCATGCCGATCCTGAGCTAGCAAGTACTTTCGCTGATAGTTCATTCCACTTTGGTGGGCCAATTCAGGCAACAATGTATTTGTTGAAAACAAGAGAGAAGTCAAAGCTTCCTGGGCTTAATGACCTGATGCCCGGCTTGTGTTTTGGTTTTAGAAACAGCTTGGATGAAGCTGCAGCACTGGTGAAGAAAAGAGTGCTGAAGCCTCAGGATTTCAGATTCTTTCATGGTTACGCTGGTTGGTACCCGGAGCAGCTGACGAAGGAGATTGAAAATGACCAGTGGATTGTGGCTGCATGTAGCTCCGACTTGATTTTTGGGGGTACTGATTCATTGCCGGAGAATCTGTGGGTGGAGATTTTGGAGTTAATGGGAGGTCGTTACTCAGAATTGAGCCGAAAGCCTAAACAAGATTTGTAGGTAGTTGATTCTATGGGCTTGCACAGATTGAGAAACCTATCCAGAAGATAAAGCAAGATATGCTACCAAGACAACAATGACTGAAATGTACAGAAAGCAAACTGCTTTTGTTAGTTAAAATAAACCCCCTTATTTCTGTCCTCACTTCAGCTAATAATGTTAGTTATTATGGTTCTTGTATGTATGTTATAGCACATGCAATAGCACATCCGTAACTTATTGAAGTAAAGTTAGAGCAAGTGTTGCTTGTTTCAGTTGACGACATAGATGGTAGCTTTTGTGCTATGACTACAGATATTGGAGATGGAAAGATTGAATAGTAAAGATGAAAGATGCTAACCCCCGAGTTAAAAGGAGCTGATTGTTTACTGTTTAGAAATTGCCAATATTAACTAACTCTGGATTACAGGATGCAGAGAAAGACATGCACCAGAGCAGCTATTGGGAAACATGTCCATCATGTTGAGTTTCAAACTCTTAAGCCACAAACACAAACAAACAGACTTGCGAATTTCTTTAGTCAACCATTGATGAAGAATTGAACAGAATTGGGAAGTGGACCAGGAATGAACCACTTCCCAATTTTGCCACTTTGTATCAGTAACTATTGTGAATCTTCACGCCAAAACTATGTTAATAACTCGGATAAGTCCCGAGGTTATGTAGTTCAATATCATTTTTGGCAGCCTCCTAAACATGCTATGCTATCTGTAGTAGGTGACAATGCATGAAATTGTTACATATTCTAGACCTATGTTCAATATATGAAAAAAAGAAATACTGTGTCTTCTCATCAGTTTAACCCCTATCTGCTATCAGAATAAATTTCCATCATTCATGCTCAGGCGTCCAATCCAATACCAGAAACAACCTCCACACTTCATTAAGGACTTGACAACAAGTTTACCGAGAGTTCATCACAAACTCGACTCAAGTACATTTTGGACATGTTGTGGCACAATGTTGGTGAAGTTTCCGCCGGATGTTTTCACTCTTTGGTATAATGGGATGGACAAAAGAAGCTTCTCACTGAGATTTAATTCTGCAGAAGACCAACATGGAATCCATGGGATCATATCTTAGAGGTTGCTCGGAGTATCAGCCATTCTATGCTCCTTGGTCATATAACTGATCAGAGCCTTTTGGATTGTTGCTTACTGATTTTTTTCGACGCGTGCTTTGCGAACAGCCTCCTGGATTTGTCTCTCATGCTCTCTTAGTACATCTTCAATGTTTCCTCCGGGAGGCATCAATGGTCCTGAGTAATGAATCCTGGTCTTGCGGGGAACATATCCCTGAAACCACCATATATAAGTTCAGTTGAAATCCAGAAGGACTGCTGTTTCATAGCCTTTGCATTCATGCACATTAAGTTTCAAATGTTTTTCCAACTAACGTTGCAGGCACAAAAGCACAATGACAATCAAGATATGCAACAGGTTTAGATGGTTCCTTACCATTGAAGAGTGGTCTTTCTCGTCCTTCTTAAGAGAGGTGCTAGTCACGTCGACAGTAGCCTGAGGTAAGTGAGTTTTCTGGCTCCTTTCTTGATTGTTTCTGTGGGAAGTTGTATGCTTAGTTAACGAGGAGGGATGAATCATTGAACAACAGTGGGAGAATCCATTCTTCTTGGCTCCCACGTCCTCCTGGATGTCATATTTGTAACTGGTGCTTGGTGAAGTTGCTTTCTCCACTCTTGGACCTCTGACTGATTCAGGACCTCGCCCTGCTTTCTCGGCTCTTTGCCTGAAAATTATTTCAGAGCATGCATGAATATTAATGTCTACAAGAAATTTAGAGGTCACTCTAATTTCTGAAATTTACTTTTGCTTGTGTGTCTATGATTGTGTGCAGGTGCTTGTTCCATAGTTTCGGAAAAGACAAGCGAGAATTAAATGTAAACGAAGATGAAAATGACGTACCTTCTTGCTTCCTCTTCCCGAAGCTTGGCATCTTGTTCCTTGCTTGGTGGATACTTTGGTAGGCTTGATGGATCACAAGCGAGGGGCTCTGTTCTGAAGAACTGAAAGGAAAACTCAACAAATAAGAATTCCCAGTACTGTAATTGGAACTAACAGAGATGGTAGTTTGAATTCCAAGCAGATATTCATCCAAAATGTGCATCAACAGCGCGAGCGGAGTGTTGCTAAATGTTATTTTTGATACAATTAGTAGGCTCAAACCAGCTAAGGCTGCTGCTTCATCCTTGGTATTTTATTTCGGAGTGATGCATAGGACACTCAAATTGGGAGGTTTATGTTAGATCTGAGAGGCAAAAAATTGATTTGCTTTCCGTTTCTTTCAACTGTCAACTGATAAAAATATATATTGAGAACAGGTTTGTGAAAGGCAACTAAAATCAACTTTCTGAATTTCATTTTAGTACAACATACCTCACTTCCAAGTGCTGCAGTGGCAGATCCGCGGTCCTCTGGCTCCATTGCGAGGAGCTTATCGACTAGAGCCAATGCTGCGGGAGGGAAGTTCTTGAAAACCTCTTCAGTACGACGCTTATAAGGCTGTTGGGGTTTGAAACTTGTTGCATGTGGCAGTTTTTTATTCTTCCAGTATTCCTCAGAAGGAGAACCACACAGTTTAAAAATTTTATGCATTTGCTCCACCTGAAAAATCACAAAACAGTTTAAGTATCAGTTGGATGCGGATTGATGACAGCCGTGAAGGTACTTAGGAAATCTGAATGCTGTCCATTGAAGTCTCTATATTGATGATCATTTGTCATCGAAACTGCAAAATGTAAGATGTGATGCATAAGAGCAAATGAGGTTACCTCTGTTCTTCCAGGCATAATGGGCTTGCCAGCCAGCAACTCCGCGAGTATGCAACCAGCGCTCCACATATCTATAGCTGCTCCATATTCGGTGGCACCAAGCAAAAGCTCTGGTGCACGGTACCATAGAGTTACCACACGACTTGTCATTGCCTGATTTTGATTAGGCTGAAAAAAGGTAGCCAAACCAAAATCTCCAATCTTAAGAACTCCATTGTCTCCGATCAGAAGATTTGAACCTTTAATGTCTCTGTGCAGGACTCCCTTACGATGGCAGTGTTCAAGTCCACTAAGAAGTTGTTTCATGTAACATTTAATCTGCAAAAAATGCCCTTTCCATTGTAAGACTACAAATCAATATCAACATTACTTAATTGTGAAAGAAAATGAAGCACAATTCGAGTAGTTGCACTTGGTCCTGTTACCACATAAAGCCAACAGAAGAAAACAGAAGTTCCCATATGTTCAGAGATAAAGAAAGCTACCTGAGGTTCAGTAAATTTAACGCCCGGCCTTGCTGCAAGTCCAGCAAGGTCGTGCTCCATGTATTCGAATACAAGGTACAAGTTCCCGGACATTCTGGATGTGACAATTCCCTCAAGCTTCATAACATTCGGGTGGTCAAGCTTGCGCAGTATTTGGATTTCCCTGGCCATGAAACGAACACTTTCTGGGTCCATATTGACAAACCTCACCTTCTTCATTGCCACAATTTTCCCAGATTCAAGGTCCCGAGCCTTATATACGGTGCTGTAAGTTCCCTGTCCAATCTGCAGAGAATTTCATTTTGAATTAACAAAGATGGTTATGCATAACCTTTATTCAATCTATCATAAACCCAAAATTTAATGATGCTTATCAGAAACCATATTGTAAGGCCAAAACTTGACATAGTTTTTGTCATCACATAAAACCAAGAACATTCCTGAAAATTTGTGTCGTGAGAAAAGGGAAAAGCCAACCTTTTCGAGCTTCTCGAAAGAGTCTGCTCGTCGAGGCACCCAACCTTTGACAGCTTCCTCTGCAACTGATATTAACCATTGTGGCCATACTGATTGTCCCATGGCAGGGCGAAGGGACATACTAGTAGTCCTAATAATCTGTGGCTTATCAGCCTTCGCTTTCTTCTCTCCCTCTTCCAATGCAGGATCAACCTTCCCCACATTTTTCCTACGACCGGCGCCCCGTGATCCATCTTTGAGGCTCTCTTCTTGAACTGGAGCAACCAGCTGCACAGAGGATTTATCCACCTTAATCTCTTTCTCCTTCTCATTATCATTGCTTCCTCCGTCTTCTTCTTCTCCTGACCTGGAGCATATGCAGCCCATAATCCCCACCTCTCAGCTGTCAAAACCAAGAACCTTCAAAATACTCCAAAAAGATCACAGACCCTTTAAAAAGATTGTTGTCAAACACCAATTACCAAGCAATTGGGTTCCCCCTACATTTGTGTTGGGAACCCAAGGCTTAGCAATTCTTTTCAACTTCCGCAATCAAGAGAGCATATATATGTATTTGATCACATGTAGGAAACCAAGATTCCTGTCTTCCTTGCAGGAAATTATATCAGGTCAGCTTGTCAAACAATTTTGCATTTAACACAGAAGAGGCTTTCCAAAAGTTGAGCCCCCTGAAAGCACACCAAAGAGAAGAAAATCAAGAAAAGGCCCCAGAAAATCAATGATGACAAAGCTAAACAAGTTTTTGCAGAATGTGGCCTTCTTTGTTCATCAATGTCTCCCTCCCCTAACACAAGACAATAAGAAAAAACCTGACCAGAATTCCCAGCAATTAAGGTAAAAGATTGTTTCTTTTTTCTTCAACAAGAAATGTTCTGTAATGCACTTGGTCTGGCAGGCGGTTCAGAATTCGTTTTTTTTTTTTTTTTTTCTTGCTAGACTTTTAGTTAGAGTGAAAATTTTAAAAAATATTTTATTTAATTAAGAAAAGAGGAAAAAAATGATTAAAAAAATTGAATTATTTTAATTGAAGCTGGAAAGTTAATGAAGAATGGATGATAAAAATCTCAAAAAAAAGAAAAAAAGAAGAAGAAAAATAGAGATAACAACTCTGTTTTGCATGAAAGGTGAAAACAGAACAAACAGGGAGAACTGAAAGGAGAGAGGAATTTTGTATAGCTCCTAAAAATGCGAGAGACCAGATATGTTTTTTTTTATTCTTTTTATTGATTTGACAGCATGTGGTTTACCATTTTTGCATTTTGTGACACTGTCATTTCTGTTTGCAGGAACCAACAATGTTAATCTTTTACACTTGCACCTCTGTATCTGATCACCAAATATGCATATAATACTTAAAACTTTTCTTCTTTTTTTTTTTTTTGATGAGACATATATTCCTTAAAAGTTATTGTGTTTACTTTAATTTGGATGTTGAAAGGTTTTCCAGAATTGTGAAAGCTGGAAAGTAGGGAAGAGGTTGGTGCCTGAAATACTGGACAGACGTGCACAGCAGTAATGCATGGGGCATATATATGCAGCATGTAGGGGTATGGAAAAGGTAAAGCTACCTGTTTTCTATTTCTTAATTAAGTCAACTCCTTAAGTTAATTTCTGGTAGGATAGATTGCTCCGGACTTGTAATGTGTTCCTTTTTTTAACATCAGAATCCTATATAAGTATATATTACCCAAATTTCCCTTAATTCCCAACTATCACATGGAATCCATGACCCTTTTACAATGTGTTATTTTTCGTTTTTGAAGTAGTCCTTAATTAAAAAAAAAAAGCATATACAGTGTTATTAAAATCGAATCAGAGACCAGGCTGATGATCAATTGTGTTCACCAAAAAACTGGACACCGATTCAGAGAAATATTTTTTGTACCCGTGGAATCATGACTCAAACTAGTTCTACAGACGGTTTCATTCTATAAACCGTGAGAGAATAATTAAGTTTTAACATTTACATATTAATGTTGCCCCAAAAACGAGTCTTAGGAAACACGACAAGCAACCACTACTTGCAAAACCCAAAACTGAGTCGTTTCAGGCAGACGGTGTTGTACGTCTCTGGTTGGGCTTTGCACAAAGATGAAAGAAACAGGTCTTCAGGCCTTGATTTTATTAATGATTTGGGTTACAAAGATAATAAACGGCCTGCAGTGGCCGTGGCTTACAAATTCCCTATACTAAACTCCCGCGGTCTTATAGTTTCCGACCGTGTGCAGCGATTAGACAACACACTAAGGGGGAATCACCTGCATGCACACTTGGAAAGGTAGGAATAACAAGATTCAAGGATAAGAGTTAAGAGGAGGTTAGGATAACGAGAGATAAAAATAAAGGAGTTTAATGGTGCGAGAGAATAAAAGTAAAGGAGCTCAAGGGTGCGAGAGATTAAAAGTAAAGGAGTTTAAGGGTGCGAGAGATTAAATGTAAAGGAGTTCAAAGGTACGAGAAATTAAAAGTAGAGGAGCTCAAGGGTGCGAGAGATTAAAGTAAATGACATAAATGTAAAGAGATAAGGGAACGAGGAATAAAAGTAAATGACATGAAAAGTAAATGATAGGAAAAGTAAAAAAAAGTTAAAGGTGCATAGTTGTGTGTTTGTGTGTGTGTGTCTTGCTACGTTCCCCCTCTTGTGCTTTTATAGTGGTGGAGGTGCCATTCGCGGGCCACACTACAGGTCGCGTCGTGTCGTACTTCAGCAGGACTTCATTGGTCGAAAGTCCGTTCTACCCTTTCCTTGCTTCCATGAGGGGCCGCGGGTTCGGGTGTCCCGTCATTTTGCTCCTTGTACTGCAACCGCCTTCCCAAGTACCTTCCGTAGGCATCAGTTGCGAAGGCTATGGGACACTTCGTGAGCTGTGTCGTGCTGTACGCCGGCCAAACTCCGTTTGTCAAAAGTCCATCCTGTCCTTCGTTCATCCTCCTGAGGGGCCGCAAGCTCGTGCGATCTGTCATTTCGCTCCTTGTACAGCAGCCGTGGATCGTGCCTCTGAAGAGCCTAGGGCTTTTGGGTTTTCAATCGAACTGTCTAGTTTAACCTCCCAATTTTACGGGCCTTTCTTCGTTTATCGTTTGGGCCAGGCCAAACTTGGGCTCTTCTTTGTGAGTTCCAGGAATACTTTGATCGGGTCTGTGTCCAGTCACACCTTTCACGTCATCGTGACCTTGTCATGGAAGGTGTAACTTTTGGCGGTGTGAATACCCAAATTTGACCCATGGATTTTCTACTAAAATTGGATTTTGAACATGTTAGAACTTAGGATTAATGAGATGATTTGGTCCTAGGAGTAAGGCACGTCAAGAATTTATTTTAGTGGAAATAATACATTTTGGTGATTTGAGCCCTTGAAAATTAGAATGCTAGGATTAATGAGATGATTTAATCTTAGGATAAAAATATATAATAAGGTTTATTTATACTAAAATGTGTTTATTTCATTACTTGGGCCTTTTATCTATCTTTAATCCAATTTTAATGAGATGATTTGTCTTTGGGTTGAGGATGGATTAAAGGGCCCAAGTTAATGAATCCTCTAGAGTTTGATTAGCCCATTAACACATTTCTTGCAGGTTAATTTTAGCTCTGATTTTCGTGGAAAATCATAGTTAAATCATCATTTAATTAGATTTTGTGTTTTTGGTATGATTTTGGCTTGAATGGGTGCTAATGTGTAATCAATTAGTTATAGAATGATTTAGAGGAGTAATCATCAAGTAATGGAGTGATTCTGGGTTAATTAGGGGTTAATTACGCAGTAGGATCAAATCAGGGAGAAATTTGGGGGATTGGGGGTTGAGAAAAAGAAAGAACGCGTGAAACCGAAGGTGCCGGGCGGCCATATCGGGATGACCGCTAGGTCCTCAGGGATGACCGCCAGGTCCTGGCAGACATGGGCGCCCAGAAACTGATTTGCAGATTTTCATTCCTAATTCGATTCTACACGGTTTTGGCCCAAATTTTCAGCCAAGATCTTCATCATTAAGAGGTCCACGCCCCTGCACTCACCCAGAACACTATAAATAGGACACCCCATTCACATTTCAAGGGACATATTTATTTCTCACATACACACCCTTAAGCCTTGAGTGCTTGGAGAAACTCTACTCCTCCAAGCCTAGAAACCCATTTTTTTAGGTAGAAACTCTGGAGGATTTTCGTGGGAGACATTAGCAGTGGTTCAGCGAGGAGAGGTCAAGAAGAGGATCAACCATAGAGCTTAGAAATGGCAAGAAGGTGGGTGTAGAACTCAACCCATTACAAAAAGCTGGAGGAGGGCTACAAGAGGTAACACTAAACCCTCTCTTTTGATTGATCTTTGTTGATTATATGCTAATGCCTTTGATGATGTAAGTGGCCGATTTATGCCATGTTTAGAACTACGTGGCTTTGACCCCGATCACTCGGGTACGTAGGTAATCTTGGTCTTACAGTGGGATGCAAGCCAAATCTTCTTCTTCTCCCCTTCTCTTTACTTTCCACACATGCACACTTGCACCAGGCACACTTGTATTTCATAATTGCACATAGTCTCGACCCAACACGGATGGGTGCCTAACACCTTCCCATCTGTGACGAATCTCCGATCCCATAACTTTGGTTCGCCATGACCATGTAGCCTAAAGGAGTCATATTAAAGTTTTTCCCAAGTTTTGTCCTTAATAAAACTTGGGTGGCGACTCCAATGTTATGAGATTGACCCGAAGAAGAAGGTGAAAGGATTAGGTGAATAGGCCCAAGTGATTTTGGGTTGGGTATTCACAGATGGCGACTCCGCTGGGGAAGTAGTGGGTTCAAGAGACTTTGTGCAATTGTTGAATTTTGTGTGCCTTGTATTCATGACAATTTGAAGCGCCCCGACCCGTATTTACCGAACACAGTAAACACGTGCCGAAACTATTCTTAATGATTGAACAGACAGTACATCGCAGTCAAAATACTACACAGTAAATCCAAATACAACAGAAATATCTTCCGTCACCCATATACGGAGACCATTATTCAAATCACACACTAGCTCAACAGCAGCAGCATATCCAGTATAAACATCATCATAAGCCAAATAGGAAAGCAGCAACACAGCAACATATATAACACAGCAGCGGTAGACTTATATGCACATGCAGCGGAGGTATAGATCCAGAGTCAGATGGAGAAGAAAGCAGCAGCCATCGAACGTTGTACCTGAACTACGAAACAACTTAACCTACGGGATGAAACCCCGCAGGCGAGGGGTGAGTCCGAAGTGCTCACCGACGAAGGATAAACAGTGATATGCAAGCAACCGTAATACAGTAAAGCAAACACAAGCAAATCAACAGCACATCTCAAATAAGACTGAGCCAAGACCAAAAGAATATTTAACATAATTTCCAATTTTATTTTTCGGGCCCCCGTCACTGGACAAGCTAGGGTCGGACCAGGTTATCAATTAATTCCGGATGCTAGGTCAAAGAGAACCATACCATTCTTACCATACCGGGTTCAACAACCCAAAACCGGATATTTGGTATATCCAAACCACTGGGTATTCGGTATACCCCAACCACAGGCATCAACATGCCAACCGGATATTCGGTATATCCGAACCACTGGGTATTCGGTATACCCCAACCACAGGCATCAACATGCCAACCAAACCAAGTAACCAAACTAAGTAACCGACCATAGCATCCCAAAATAAATTTTCAAACCATCGTGTCGTACCACTACTTTCCACATGACAATTATATCATCATCTCATATCAATTCCAACTTCCAATTTCCAATTTCCATTTCTCAATTATCCACAGTTAATAGTTCAACATCAAACTCAGCATAATATCCACAGAATCAATATCACAGTCCAATAATCACAACAGCAATAATCACGGCAATCGATAACCAACAGTGAATATCTCAGCAGTTCAATCAAACAACAAAGCACACAAGTATTACAGACAACATAACAAAGGTTATCCATTCTCACCTTAGCCGATTATCAATTATGGAATTGCCCAACAGATTCCAAGTCTGGTTCCTCAGCAAACTGTTCGTTACCAGCTCCTATATCAATCAAATAATATGCACACATAAGATGATATGCAAATGCCATGCTAATACTGTGTACCGAAAATTAAATATAAACTCGGCTCGGTTACTTCCCCGGTTAATTTTCCATTATCATTATCATTCACCATTTATTTAAAGTGCCAAAATACCATTCTACACTTATACCTATACCCGGATATTATTCCGGTATTTTATTATCTTAATAATCCTCTTTCCAAAATTATTTTCTCTAAATATTATTTCAAAATCATATTCCATAATTTATTTTCCCAAAATATAAACCCTATTATTATTTTTCCTCCATTAAATTCTTTTTCCAGATTTTATTCTCTCTTTTCTTTTCTTTTTTTTTTTTTAATTTAATTTCGGACTGCGCCTATATGTCCAAGCCCAGCCCAAACCCAGGGGAGCCCAGGCCAACAGGACAGACCAGGTGCAGCAGGCCCGGACCGCAAGCCCAAGCCAAGGCCACAGTAGGCCCGTGTGCCCAGCAGGCCCACGTGTGGTCAGTCCAGGCCCGCACTACACAAGACCCGCAAGGAAACGGGTCACCCGACCCAGCTCGTCCTGCACTCGGGTCGACCACGGCTGCTGCTCACCTCGGTTTGCAGACGATGGCGGCGCGACGAAGCACGACGCGGGACGGCGAGGCGAAGGCGACGTGAGGCACCAGCAGCAGGGAGGCGGGACGGCGGCTGTCAGAGTCGGTAGGGGCGGTGCTCGTCGGCGAAAGTTGCAGCGTGGAAAAGATAGGGAGGACGGCGACGTCCAGTCCTCGTCCTGCAGCGTCGGCGTCTAGAGGAGGGAGAGGAAAAGCGAGTGGCGACGGTGACGAGGTGGTCTCGGTGGTGTTGGTGGTGGTCACGGGTGGCTTCGCCACGGCGGCGGTGAAGGGAAAAAAAAGGAAAAAGAAAAAGAAGGAGGAGGGAGTGTGGTGGTGTATGCAGGGAAAACATGGAGACGAGGGTGATGATGGTGGTGGTGTACTGATGAGGCAAGAAGAACACAGCTATATAGGCATGCAAATCCACTAGTTAGTCACAGGCTTAACAGGAGATGGCGGCTCAATAATTGAATCCTCAATTATGCAGTTACTATGCTGCATGTGAAGTGTGACCCGCCTGGACCAGAAAATATCCGGTGTACCCACTTATCTTTATTTCTGGTCCGTTAAATCGAGGATAAACCTGTCTTTTCTGAAGATTCCTGGACTCGGAAAAATTCCAGCTTTGGTCCGTCAGAAAAATTCCGATCGTGGGACAATGCTCGGTTTCGGAATCCAATGCTCAATTTACCATAATTTAATTACCCAAGATTTTAATCAATGGTAAATTACTGTAATTTAACTTAAACAGTCCCGGTAAAAATGAAATTTTTACCTGGGTTGTTACACAATTGATGTAAAGCCTTTACCGTAAGAGGGCGAGGGAATCCGAATCCGCTACATGCTTTCCTTAAGCAATAGTGGTTTGAGTGAACCCGTTTCTCGATGCTTAGGAATGATGGGGATTAATTGGCCTTGGACCTCAGGCGATATCCTTTATCACGTGTGAGTAGGTCAGCCTATTCCCTAGCGGCAATCTCTAGCCCCTAACCAGCTGCATACCCTGAGCATGTCATGCATATTGAATCAATAAGTGGTATGTGCATTTTGTGTGATAATTTTTGTGTATTTCAGTATGTGCGTATAGAGTGTTTTTATTTCGATATTTCAGTATGTGTAAATAGCAGGACCGGCATGCTAACTCTGCGTAGGGGCAATATTGCGTAGTGTAAATTGATGTGTCAGGTAAAAGAATCCTAGAGATGTGAGTATTCATATCTAAGCAAAAGATAAATTTTTGGTGTTGTTGCCCTAGTTGGCATATATGTCCAGTTGGTCTACCTTTGTTTTAGGGAATCTCCATTTACATACATTGAACATTGCATCACATGTTTTTCAAATCAAACAAATCGAGCCAATGTGTATCGTCTTTGTTGAAACTTGAGTTTTCTTGAAAAAAGAGATTGTTTTCAAAGAAAACGAATATTTTTTGCGAGTATATTCCATTCTGTTTTCCACCAATCGCTTTTGAAGTAAAACAAAGCCTAAGTCTAAGATTCTTGACGACCATAAACTGAATTGATTGAAAATCATACCTGCAGGACACCATGAGTGAAAAACTGATTTTTTAAAATCCACCAATTGTCGTGATTAAGGGGAATTTTATTGATGGATGACCAATGATTAATTCTTGGAGTTTTGAACGTTTTAACCCGACGTTTGTTTTTCCGAACACCCTATGCAAGTCTTTTGAAAAATCTTGACGTCAACATCTACATCCTAGAACAAATTGCAAGGCCTTTTCAAAGAGAATTTCTCATGTGGATGCTCGATAAAGGATATGACTTAGGCCCTCTTTGCTCAAGCCCGCAGGCCAACAAGAAACCTACCCAGTAGCATTATCCCTCGATAAACCCTCTTTGAGCCTATAACGTGATAGCCGACTTTTCTTTGATTACCTCAATTAACTCACCATTAACCCTTTGAGTCCTCTCTACGGCTATCGTATATTTTTATTTCATGAATCATACCCTTTTCAAAACCCGTTGGGAAGATCTCACTCCAAGTTCTTATCAAAGAATTTTGATGACAAGTGCACATGAACCTCAACTTCTACACATCCAAGATGGTCGATGCAACGAATCGCTTCCAGAATAGTATAAAAGGCCAAAGTGCACACATGGGAGAATAGCCGAAGCCAACCACCGAAAGTCGCTGAAGTCAAATCATCAAAATCTTCCAAAATCGATTTCGGAAAATCCAAACAAGAGAGAAGCATATGTGTGCAAAAGCAATCATTTTGAAGCAAGAAGAATTTCCTTGAGAAGGTCAAACCAAGTTGGATGTTATCTCAAGAATTGCGCTTTAAGAATACCTGTGTTTCTTGATGGGAGCTCACTCAAAATCTTCCCTAAAACGTGGTTTTGAACTTTGAATCCCTCATCACCCTATTCTTTGATAAATCTTTAGACATGACCCCATTACAACCCTCAATGAAAGACCTATTGATCCTTTTGAGAGTATCTATACATAATAGTGGAGTTTAGACCTGCGGTTTGCCTATGGGATTTCTTTTTTGCAAAAATTTCATGACGTCTAATCATACTTGCATGTGGGATCTTTCTTTGTTTGGTTTTTTTTTCTAAAGTGTTTTTTTTTCTATGAACTCTAAAGAATTCTCATCGAGTTTCTTGATCTAAGTTCTTTTTAGCCAGTGATTTGGTGGAGATTTTCAAAACCTCTTATTTGAAGTATCTTTTCACTACTCATGGGATTTTTATGGAAGAAGAAATACATTCATGGTCATTGGGAGTCTTCAACCTGAAGCTTTTGCATTTTAATGGGATAACTCGCTCTTTGAAATTGCTTAACTTTCACCTTGGCCCGAATATTTTTCAATGCTTATGCATCATACTAGGGGCACTTGTATCCAAATGCACTATGTAGATATAAGGTAGCACTTGCATTCAGGAAGTAGACATATCATGTAGAGCTAGGAAGCACTTGCATTTGAGGGGAAAGGAGAGAGAAAAGATAGAGAGAGGAAGAGGACAAACATGTCATGGCACTCACATGTAGAAACTAGGGACATCCCCATGCATTGAAAAGACAAACACATTGTAGATATGCTCATGCATCACATATACGTAGACTAGGGATTCCATAGCAAGGTAGACTTTGTTGAGAATAGATGATTAATGAAGGTGATAACATCATAAATCCATCATTTGACATAAACTCGCATTCCCAAGGGCTCATGACTGGAGGGGCATGGCATGCCCGATTTCTTAAAAGGCCTCATTTGTAGAATAACGGGCACGCCATGCCCACACCCGAGATGTAGATCATCTGTAGACTGTAGGGGCTCGGCGGCCCTTCGCTTATGATGATTAATGATTGATGTGGGGCATTCCTGAGAAGATGTAAGGCCCAGTTTTTTTTTATATATAAAATTAATGTGTGTTGTTTGGGCATTGAAGAAGATGTAAGCCCCAATTTTTGTTGATGAGTCAAGATGTGAGCTTGGGCATTCAAGGAGATGTAAGCCCCAACTTTTGTTGATGAGTTTGGGCATTCTCAATAAAATGAGTTGTAAGGCCCAATCTTTTTTGTGAAATGATGCCAGGGGCATGCTACCCCAAGATTTGAATTGTATAATTTTCGGGGCAGGCTACCCCATTAGAGTTAATGTCTAATTCTAAGGGTATAGCTGCCCATGTTTTTGGAATGAGCGCACAAAGGGCATAGCTGCCCTAGTTTTTTCAAACTTGAATAAGGGGTATAGATGCCCTAATTTTGGAAATTGAATAAAAGGCACAGCTGTCTGGATTTTCGAACATGAGGGGCATAGCTGCCCTAATTTGCTGATGTTGAAAGAGGGTATAGCTGCCCACATTTTCGAAATTGAATACGCCATGGGCATAGTTGCCCAAATTTTTTGATTTAAGTTTATCAGGGGCATAGCTGCCCGAGGTTTTATACATCTGAGGGGCATAGCTCCCCGAACCTTTTGAGTCGATTTTAAATCAAGGGCATAGCTGCCCAAGTTTTTGAAATGGAAGGGCATAGCTTCCCAAGTTCAAGATTGCATGGTGGGCATAGCTGCCCGGATTTCTTTTTGATACATCATGGGCATAGCTGCCCGAGTTTTTAAACACAAGGGGCATAGCTGCCCAAGTTTTTGAATTTGCTTGCATGAATGGCATAACTACCTGGGCATAGCTGCCTGTGTCATTGAGAAGGACATAGCTATCCCAATTCTTGATTTAAGTATATCAAGGGCATAGCTGCCCGGACCTTTTTTGAACATGAGGGGCATAGCTGCCCTAATTATTGAAGTTGAGGAGGGCATAACTGCCTATATTTTCAAAGTTGATTACATCTTGGGCATAGCTACCCAAATTATTGAGAGGGGCATAACTGCCCGGATGTTTTTAAAGTAGAGCATATGAAGGGCATAGCTGCCCAAATATTTGAATTTAAAGGGCATAGCTGCCCGAGTTCTTAACTTGGTTGCATGATGGGCATAGCTGCCCGGTGTTTTTGAATTTAATTGCATGAAGGGCATAGCTGCCTGAGTTTTTGGGCATAGCTGCCCAAATTTTTAAATTTGAAGGGTATAGCTACCCGAGTTTTCAAAATTTAATTGATGGGCATAGCTACCCGAGTTCTTAACTTGGTTGCATGAAGGGCATAGCTGCCCGTGTTTTTGAATTTGATTGCATGGAGGGCATAGCTGCCTGATTTGTTAATTTGATCATGTTAAGGGCATAGCTGCCGGATTTCTTCAAGATGATTTCAAACCAAGGGCATAGCTGCCCGAATTTGTGAAGCTAATTATGTCAGGGGCATAGCTGCCCAAATTTTTTAAGTTGACTACATCGAGGGCATAGCTGCCCGAGTTTCCGAAAATAGTTACACCAGGGGCATAGCTGCCTAGTTTTCTTATGTTTATTGCAAACTGAGGACATAGCTGTCCAAGTTTCTAAAATTGATCACGTCAAGGGCATAACTGCCTATATGTTTCAAATTGATTGCACAAAAGGGGCATAGTTGTCTGACTTTTTATGTATTAGGGGCATAGCTGCCACGAGGTTTTAAAATAATCATGCATCATTGGGCATAGCTTCCCAAAGTGTTAAAATTGAATACCTCCTGACGGCATAGCTGCCCAAAATTTTGAGATGATTATGCATTTAGGGGTATGGTTGCTCCATCATTTTGAACGATTTAGATTATGTCTTGGTGGCATAGCTGCCCCAGATTTTCAAACCAAGAGCATAGCTGCTCAAAATTCATGGCATACACCACTTGCATCTATCATTCAAATTTGGTTGTTCTTTTCTGACGTTGTTTCGTCCTTAGTCTCTAAGGGCTCATCAACGAGTGGCATCTGTGATCACCCAAATTTGACCCATGTATTTTCTACTAAAATTGGATTTTGAACATGTTGGAATTTAGGATTAATGAGATGATTTGGTCCTAGGATTAAGGCACGTCAAGAATTTATTTTAGTGGAAATAATACTTTTTGGTGATTTGAGCCTTGTCTATTGGAATGCTAGGATTAATGAGATGATTTAATTTTAGGGTAAAAATATATAATAAGGTTTATTTACACTAAAATTTATTTATTTCATTACTTGGGCCTTTTATCTATCTTTATTTCAATTTTAATTAGATGATTTGTCTTTGGGTTGAGGATGGATTAAAGGGCACAAGTTAATGAATCCTCCAGAGTTTGATTAGCCCATTAACACATTTTTTGCAGGTTAATTTTAGCACTGATTTTCATGGAAAATCAGAGTTAAATCATCATTTAATTAGATTTTGTGTTTTTGGTATGATTTTGGCTTGAATGGCTATTAATGTGTAATCAATTAGTTATGGAATGATTTAGAGGAGTAATCATCAAGTAATGGAGTGATTCTGGGTTAATTAGTGGTTAATTACGCGGTAGGATCAATTCTGGGAGAAATTTGGGGGATTGGGGGCTGAAAAAAAAGAAAGAACGCGTGAAACCGAAGGTGCCGGGAGGCCATTTCGGGATGACCGCCAGGTCCTAGCGGACATGCGGGGATGACCACCAGGTCCTTAGGGATGATCGCCAGGTCCTCAGGGATGACCGCCAGGTCCTGGCGGACATGGGCGCCCAAAAACTAATTTTTTACCGATTTTCATTGCTAACTCGATTCTACACGGTTTTGGCCCAGATTTTCAGCCAAGATCTTCATCATTAAAAGGTCCATGCCCCTGCACTCACCCAGGACACTATAAATAGGACACCCCATTCACATTTCAAGGGACACATTTTTTTCTCACATACACACCCATAAGCCTTGAGTGCTTGGAGAAACTCTACTCCTCCAAGCCTAGAAACCCATTTTCTTAGGTAGAAACTCTGTAGGATTTTCGTGGGAGGCATTAGAGTGGTTTAGCGAGGAGAGGTCAAGAAGAGGATCAACCATAGAGCCTAGAAACGGCAAGAAGGTGGGTGTAGAACTCAACCCATTGCAAGGAGCTAGAGGAGGGCTACAAGAGGTAACACTAAACCCTCTCTTTTGGTTGATCTTTGTTGATTATATGCTGATGCCATTGCTGATGTAAGTGGTCGATTTGTGCCATGTTTAGAACTACGTGGCTTTGACCCTGATCATCAGGTACGTAGGTAATCTCAGTCTTACAACGGGATGCAAGCCAAATCTTCTTCCTCTCCCCTTCTCTTTACTTTCCACACCTGAACACTTGCACCAGGCACACTTGCATTTCATAATTGCACATAGTCTCGACCTAACACGGATGGGTGCCTAAAACCTTCCCATCTATGACGAACCTCTGATCCCATAACTTTGGTTCGCCATGACCATGTTGCCTAAAGGAGTCATATTAAGGTTTTCCCAAGTTTTTTCCTTAATAAAACTTGGGTGGCGACTCCAATGTTGTGGGATTGACCCGAAGAAGAAGGTGAAAGGATTAGGTGAATAGGCCCAAGTGATTTTGGGTCGGGTATTCACAGGCGGTAACAGATACCCCCCTTTTTCCTCGGTCATGAGGCCCATGAGGGGGTAGAGGAAAAACTTTGTGTCATCGTGGGTCTAAACGCTTCGTATTCCACACCCTTTCATTGCCCATTTTAGCAGCCTTTGGTCATGAAACTTACTTAATACGCTTCCCACATGACGTCTGCATTTATCACCATTTTTACTTTCTTCATTCAATTATTTTCCGCTCATGGCTACTTCTTGCCCTGGCCGTTCCTTCGACAACCTCCCTCTGGACATTCTATGGAATATCCAAGAAAGTTCATCGTTGTCAGATAATGCGAAGCGCGATCGATTCTTTGCTCTGATCAACTGCATTGGTCTGCGGGGACCTTTCTTTGAAACCTGGGTAGCCGATTTGCTTGTCATCTCGTTGGGCCCTGCTGCCATCAACGACCATCCCATTCTTGAAAAGGTGTGTCCTCTTTCTCGTCCTTCTGCTTTTCCTTGGAGTAGGTCTATTTCTTTGCGGGACTATGCCAGCAAACCTCCCCTTAGGAACCAATACCCCATCCAAAGTTGGCCTTATGAGCCTAGTACAGGTTTAGGAGAGTGGCGCCAATGGATCGATCGCCTTTCTGGGTCCTGCTCCGGGTTGTGGAAACGTTGGGGGATCTACGATTTGATCACTCTATCTCTCAGTATCCTGGATTTAGATTATTCTTTTTTTAGTACTGCGGCCCTCTTCTGGAATTCTTCCCTTAATGTCTTTGCTTTCCCCTCCGGGCCGCTTACTATAAATCTCTACGACCTCAGTGTCCTCTTTGGCCTTCCACCCCACGGCCATGATTTTGGCACCGTTTCCTCGGAGGATTCCATTTTCTCAGATGAGTTTATTTCTTCTTGGTCTGGGAAAAGCTATATCGCGGTAATGAGACAACCTACATCATTGAATCCCAAGGAAGACCATTTTAAATTTCTCATAGTCTTCTTTACCAAGTACCTTTTCTGTTCTCGTGGTAAAGAGTGCACCCTGCGCTTTGTCCCCCTGGTTCGTCATTTACTGGAGTCCGACAACCCCGTAGCTTGGGGACCACTCTCCTCGCATCCATCTATCGGGGTTTTCGCCAGTTTACTACGGAGACTCCTGGTGAGCTGCATCCTTCGGCCAGCGGTCCTTTATGGCTGGTGCAGATATGGCTATTGGCTAGTCTCTCGGAGTTAACACAAGTCTGGCCTCAGAATTTCCGGCCAGATGGCCCTACGTCGTATGGGTACCAATTTGTTCTTCCTCTTCCAGGCAAGGTGTTCGCGCGAGCCTTGGTGCCCTCTTTTGTTTAACAAATCGCAACCCTGCTAATATAGCCTATGTGAGGCTCCTCCCAAATCGCCCAGCCTATCTCAGGGACGAGTCCGCTGATCATCCTAATTTTCCAGCATCGTAGAAGAGCATTCTAGCTGCCCGGGACCTCTCGACTGACCTTACCATCTTAAAGAACGAACCCTGCATAGGCATGAAGGTCTACAATCCTCATTGTTGTGCTGGCATGTCCCGGTTCCATTGGTGTTCTCTCGTAATCGGTTGTCACTCCACGATCGGGTCCCCTTTTCATGTTCCCAGGAGGAGGAGGCTATTAGCTTCATGAGCATCCATCAGAACCTCTGTGATTCTTGTTCCCTCATCGGATTTGGCATTTCTCCGTGGTGTTCTATCAACGTCGAAGACTAGTGGCACAGGCGGTCGTCACGTCTTTTCCCTCGTGATTGGCAGCAGGCCGTGAATGCCTTTAAGCTTACCGCAGTGCCTGGTAATTGTTATATTTTCCTTCCTTATTTCATGCTTGTGTCCCTAACCAGTTATGTTGTAGGTCGCCGGAAGCGTATTTCCATTCCTCCACTGGGAGCTTACGGCCAACCTCCTCCAAAAGGTCAAGAGGAATTTATCCCGGAGCATTTACTATCTTCGCAGCCTTACTGATCGCACCAGGTCCTTCGCCAAACCCGCAAGGCAGTTCTCTTTTGGATTCTCCCATTGTTAATCTGGAACACTCAGATGAGGCGGCCCCAGAATCTTCTGGGAACCTCTCCAGCGCCGGCAAAATCCTTCTCGATCGACACCAGTAGCGCCTCTTTTTTGAGAAGCTAACTTCCTCCCGATAGGAGCTCCGCAGTCTTCCTCCTCCCCGAGATCAGGTTCCTCAGGTTTGACCTAGCTGCCTTGTTTCATACTCTGCGTTCGGGGATGACGTTTTGTCCTCTTTTCCCGGTCATTCTTCCTTACCAAAGGAGGTTCCAAGTGCTGAGGCCTCCGGAGCATCTCATTCTCAGGCGCTTATGCAGAGCTTCCAACCACTTCCCACTCTCCTCATTACGCCCTGATCCCCTTTTTCCATTTTTTCATGGCCGAGGTAAGCTGGGGTCTAAGCGTATCTAGGAATACCTCTCTAGAACAATGGTCTTTACTCGTAGATCCTTTTAACCATCTCTTCCTTGCAAGCTTCTTTTTCCACCGTCGTTAGCACTGTGGCGGAGACCCCTGAAGCTCAAGCTGAGGTACCTCCACCTTCTGTGGCATCGACTGATGCTGGGCCACTTGGAACCGCCTCGGCCGTGGTCACTCCGATTCTTGCCCCGGTGGTTAGTTCTGAGGGGCCCCCATTAGCCACTATAGGAGACACGCTCATTCTTCCTCTGTTTTCTTCAGTTATGGTCACTCAGGATTCCCCGAGTTTTGGGGTTTCCACGGCCACTGCAGGAGAAACATCCGTTCCACCTCTAATTCCTTCAGTAGTGGTCACTTAGGATCCCCCGAATTCTGAGGTTTCCACGGCCACTGTGGCTGATGTTTCTCGTTTTCCTCCAGCGGCTGGAAACACGCCTGTCCTGCCTGCTGCCGCGGTTGTCACAGACCTTCCTGATCTATCCATGGAGGTCATACTTAGCCTTTTGTCTGGGCTGACTAGCTCTTCGGGGAATTTCCCTCCCCTGCTTCTTCACTGGCCGCGTCTAGGCCCAGTTCTCCTGATGGGATTGTCTCGGTGATCCTCACTCCCCCGGTAGTTCCTTCCTCGCCAGTGTGGTCTCTAGTCAACACTACCATTTCCTCAGCGCCTCTGACTCTCAATTTTTTAGTTGGGGAGAGCAGCCACGCCCTGACTGGGAGTGTCCAGGAACCCATCGTTCCATCTTCGTCCATGCCTCAGAGCCCAACACCAACCATGCCCTGGAGGGCGGACGACGACTTCCTTGTCAGCATATTGGTGAGTTCCTATGCTTTTGCTTTTCCTTCTTCAAGTCATCTCATTCTGTGTTCCCTTTCCAAAGGACCATTGAACATGCTGCGGCTGACCATTCCACCGGGAGTTCGGCACGAGTCCCCGTCCCCCTTTATGTTGACGAGCTCAACCTGCGGAGGCTTGTTTCGACGCTCCCTGACTCATTAAAAGACCCTGCCGTTGTGGCAGAGAACTGCGCTGTCTGCACACGTCTATTGGCTCCACCTTCTCCTCTTGGGCAGGACCTCCGCATTCTAGTGGAGCTCTTGAATCGAAACTACGAGGGAGATGCTCATCAGTTTTCCGATAAATCCAACAGTGTGGGCCTCCTTTTAAATCTGCAAAGAGAATCCGAGCGTCGATCTATCAAAGCAAAACTTCAAGCTGCAGAACTCCTCGCCCTCAAGACAGACTATCAGTGCACCCTTCATCAACAGGCTGTGATAGGTGCTGACCGGATTGCTACGCACGTGAAGATAGCCCACCTTGAAGAGGAGCTAGTTTAGTTGAGGCTCCATTCTGCTTCAATTGACCGAGATCTTGAGAGAATAGGGGCGACCGCGACCCGTTAAGCCCAGGAACTCTATGCTCTTCGTGATTCCAGTAATCAGGCCTTGGACTTCGTCGAAGATCAACAATCCTTAAAGGTCCGTGCCGCTGCGGCGGTTCCTGGGACAGGCTTTACTGATATGGCCCGTCGCATTGCTGCTTGAAGGGTTATTTCGGGCCCTTGGGCCTTCATTTTCCTCGTCGTTCTTAGGCCTTACGATCCATTGTATTCTTCTCTATAAGCCCATCTTTTGGTGCAGCTGTACTGGTTAACATAATATTGCGCCATCTAGCACCTTCTTATTTGTCTATCTTGGGTTTTCTTCCATAGGGCTCTACGACCGTTCCTTTGTTGCTCCACGGCCCTTGGTACCATGCACTCTTTCTGAATTTTTCTCGAAAAACCCCTGTAGCCTTTGGCCATTAGCCTGCCAGGTGCTCCATACTTAGCTACGATTGCAAGGACGCCCTCCAAGGGTTCTTTATAAACGCACTCCTAGGGAGGCACATTGTGCATGCATGTCTTTTTGTGCCATCCTGAGACGTCTTTCTTGTCCTAAAAACTTTTGCTTATCATGGCTAGCCTCAACGATTATATTGACGCCGCGCCTCTTTGCACCTCTCTAGAGTGGAGCGCTTGGGCCTGCTGGGCTTCTAAGACTGCCACGGTATAACACCCGTGTGAGCCTTATGACATCCCCTCATGAACGTCGCCAACAGAGCCTTCTCTACGTCCTTTACATCCACTATTTGGACGAAGAGGTGTTCTGCGAAGTCGTCTTGCAGCATCATCCAATCCCATACGCCAGCCGCCTCACTCCCAGTGATTTGGCTACTTGGCTTTTAGTGAACCAGATTCGCCGCAATGTTCAGACTCCGGAGGATTTCGCTATCCACGCGTTTCGTTGCACCTGCTAGCATTGTGTTGCTACTCTTTTGGCGGCGACATAGTAATCCCATCCTCGGGCCACAATCTCCTAGCTAGATCACCGTGCTCTCATGCACCCCCTTAGCTTTGTTTAGTTGACACTCCAATTTTCTCGAAAGGGCCCTGTTTTCATTTCTACGTGCGGTAATAATCCGAGTGTTAAGTTTCTTTTCTTGCATACCCTGTCGGAGATGTTTTTAACTATGTTCCGGTGTATTGCCTCTGCCCTCTTTGAATGCAATTTCTTTTCTTCCAGGCATCATGGTCTTATGTCACTGGGCCATCTTTGGCCTTTGTTTTTTAATTTCCCAGGCTCGTGTTTACAGCCCAATCTAGGAAACATGTTTCATTCCCTCTTGGCCTACTGGTTCTAACCTGAAATCTAACAAGGCCAAGGCCCATCCATCACAGGCCAAGCCCAGATTGTGCTTTCTGCCGTCATTTCTGTTAGTGATATGCCCAAAAGCCAATTAATGGATGATCGTATATAGTCATGTATATACATTAAGGTTATTCCAATAAATATGATTATGAGATAATCGCTTGCACATATTTATAACCCTAGAATATAAATTTGATTTATTCTTAAATGTCCCTAGTCGATTATTATTATGGATGGGTTATAATAATAAATTAAGACTAGCGTATGTTGAGAATTTATATGTGATATGAATTCTACATACGGGTACAAGTTGGAGAACTTGTGACTGGACCGACCCACATAAGAATGCTACATGGAGCGTTATATGTTTGTCGATAGCAATTCTTATATGTATTGTCCTTAGACCTGAGATCGTCAAGGTTCCCAACATGTGAGTCATATACTTTGATATTATTCCTAGTCATCCGTAACTGGGTGGACTTAAGGGTAATCATTGGGTATATGATAAGTGTGTAGTGGGTTTTGTATGATCCAGAGGGGATTCGTCCACCCCATATAACGGGTATATTATCGGATGGTTTCTTGATAGAGTTGAACTGTAAATGCACGGCCGTGCTCGGATTATGATATGGTGATATCATTGGTATCCGTTTTACACAGTTAACTCGAGGATCAAGAAACCGAGATTAAACATATACGAGATTGACATATTCCATGTCTCGGTTTAATCTTGATAATGGGACGAAGGG